>JAAGVU020000032.1:9696887-9732820 GCA_011763525.2 Mormyrus iriodes
GCCCACGGGGGGGGGGGGGGGGGGGGGGGACAGGGGGGGCTCCAGAGCAGCGTCAGCTTTTTCCACTTCCCTGCTGATAATTCATACAAATGTATACATTTATTTGCGTGGCATATAGCGTTTTAAAATTATTTTGTTCTTCATTACTTTCAACACAGGAACCACAGCAACCAGCAGGCACGTTAAGCATTTATACTGATATATTTATACCCATATTCTCCTCTCTCAGCGCTTTTAAATGTTTAGGCCTGCATTTCTCATTGGCTAATTGAAAGTGTTGTTTATTCAGTAGGTGGAGGACTGTTTTGGGGTTTGGTAACAGCCAGAACTGGAGTTCATTATAGCATATCTATAAAATTGTCTTACACTCAGCTCAAAAATCTAGTGTATAGCAAAGTAACCAATTTCAGCATATTAAATTCAGGAGTGTAGTTCCTATATTTGATTAGGCCATACATTTTGTTGCACATTAACTTAAGTCGTAGCAGGAAAGGAATTTACATCGTTATTACTGGCAAACAGGATTTATCACACATATGTATGTACTCTTCAGATTATAAACTTCAATGACCATTAGGTTTTACAGAATACAGAAATGTGTAATTTGTGAGTTTGGATTATGCCTTTTTTTGCACATCTCTAATGACAAACAGCGATCGCCTATAGAATTTAGTCTTTAAATTATCCTTGACCCTTTGTCCCATAACATGACATAGCCATTAATCACTCACTGTGTTCCAGTTGGCATAGTCAGGTCATCAGATCAGTTATGACCAGGGATTGTCAACCTGTCCATAGCAACACTCATTAGCGTCTGTGGTAAAATGAAGGTTATGTTTCTAAGTACAAGGTCCATGGTCAAAATTCTATTGTCTGTCAGAATTCACCCAGCTGTTGGCCCCTGGTCAGTCGTACTGTGAACAGTGAGAGCAGTTCGCTTCTTGTCATCTTCCTGTGTTTTCCAGCTCCAACACACAGCTATAAAAATGTCGACAGTCACACTGAGAGGGCCGCGGTGCAGCAATCTGAAGTCAAACTTGCCGAATAGCTAATCTCAAAGTTTCTGCTCCTTATACAGAGTCACTCAGTCATTCTCAATTGTTTTAATAATTCCAATTGCAATACAAATGCTTTGTGACACTTAATCCCTTCATGTATTATAACTGTCACGGTTCCAAGCCAGTTACATTGATCTAAAGAGCAGCAGTGATTGTATAATATATCTCCATCGACACAAAGAACAACAGTCCTCCCAATCTTACGTAACAGTGCCTTTCATTCAAACACAGTTGCACGACAACTGCGGAGAGACTTTTTTTTTCTACCAAAGGGCTAAAATCTGAATACCTTGTTTTGTCCTGTATTATAAGTTCTTAAACACTGATATACCAATCAGCAATTGTGAATTGAGTTGGAATTTCACATTTTTAAGTTTCACGATTTGCATTGATGATGCCAGTCTTTGTTTTTCCCCAGAATGTAGTATGTAATGGACATTGTCCAAATATAAATATTTTAGAGTGTTATACATGGTTTATAGTCTTTTGTGAGGAGAAATGTGATTGTGCAACCTATTTAATTACCGAGATACAGGTTTTTGTAAATACGACTAATCATTTTTAAATGTATGACTTTTGTGTGCCATTCGTTATAATGCCTACCTCAGTTTGATATTGGCAAGATTGTGTTTATCTATCTATTTTTGCATTATGCATTTTAAAAGTGGTTACATGTCTGATTAAACATTTCTTACATATTGGCAGTGTTGGTTGTTTACTGTCAGTGTACGTTACCATAGTAGTTTTGTTGTCTGTCATCCCACTTTGGCTGAAGTAAAGGGTCAGTTTCCTGATGTTTTGTTCCCTTTAAACACACGTTTGGGGCTTTTGCTTGAAAGCCCAGGTGCTGCTATCTGCCAGCGGGGTCTCTGGTGTGCCGCACTGTATGGGGTGTAAATGACAGTGTCTGGGTCTGCGTGAGGCATTAAAATGGAGCGTAATGACAGCGTAGCCCCGCCCCAAAGACAAAGGAAAGCGTTAATTGGGCACAGGCGGCCAGTGTGGAGGGATGGCCATGCGGGGAGCGGCGGGAACCTGCATGGAAACACACTCATTTTCTCCTCTCACACACTCGGAGCCCCACTGTTTTCCAGGAAACAAATAATGGCTTAGTCAGAGCGCCCCCGAGTGTGGCCACTCGCCGAAAATAGGCAGAGCGCACAGCGCAGGCGAGCACAGAACACGGGGGCCATAATCGCCCCCTTCCTGCTCCTCAGGCATCCGTTATGGGCCAGGCAAGGGGGAGGTCGGGACCCCACAATTTAGTATGGGTCACCGCGGATCTCACTAATTAACGGGAGCGGCGGGCCGCAAGAACGGGGAAGGTAGGAATACGTGACAGAATAAAAAACGACGGCAAACAAAGTGTTTGCGCAGCTGCGGCGGTGTCCCAGCGAATGAGATCGGTACGCTCAGTGCCCCGCTGTCCGCAGTGACAGGTTTTGGGGATCGCACAAGATGGCAGGCCTGGGGGATGAAACGCAGCGTACAGTCCAGTCGTGGCTTGGTAGTATGTCTTTAAATTCCTTTTATTTGCTGATCGCTTCATTTGAATCGCTTGCTTCTGTTTCCTCAACATTCCTCTCAAGCTGCTGCCGATTTTAAGACTGACATGTTTGGGAATGAAAAGTGATGGAAAATATTTAAACCGGCCCTAATTAAAACCTTATAAAAACAGCAGTGCATCAATTGTATTTGCAATTCTACCCGATAATTAACAACAGGAACAAATGTAACCATAATTGCAATGAAGCGTTTTGGCTTGTCCATTAGGGTGAGTTTATTCTTTTATTATAATGGGCTCTTCTTGTTCCTTTTTAACATTTTTAGATGCAAGTTTGTTTTTTCTGTTATTATTTACCTGCCTCTATTAGCTGGTATTTCCTGTTATGCAAATTAGAGTGGGGGGGGTCTGAATCAGATTTAAGCAAAAATTCAAATAACGAACAACAAGCAAGAGAAACGTAGCGAAAGGCGTCTGCTGGCTCCGGCATCTCAGGATAATCACCCTGATTCAGACATGAATGCTACAGACGGCCGCCGGGAAGCAGCAAAGCCTTCCAGAGTGTTCCAGGGAAGGGGTCCTCGGTGAGGCGTGACGCTCCCAGTGCTCCCGGCGCTCGGACAGGCCCCACAGCGGCCCGATCCCACAGGCCCGTGGGAGAGAGCGCCAGACGGCAGCAGAGGCACCTGCCAGGGTTATTTCGGGCGCATGGCGCAGTGGGCTGTACCCGCTTCCCCATGCACTCGGAGAGCAGCCCGTTGTTGTGACAGGCGGCGCCGAGCCCGCCAGCCCATGTTGGTCCACAATCTGCGGGCCACAGCTTCAGCCCACGTCAGTGTTTCTGCGTGAATGTGTCGCAGTCTGTGCGTGAGAGTGCTGGGGGCGGAGTGTAGGTACTAGCGGGGTGGAAGAGGGGGTGCCACTTTTGTCTCAGGGAAGCAGCTGAGCCTGGAGACGCCCTGCTGCCCGCGGCACCATGGCATGGGTCCGGCTCGCTGGTAGGCGGGATCCCCGCTTGGAAACGCCTCCGGTTGCAGCAGCTGCTTTGGCCGCTTCTCCGTCCTCCTGGGGGGGTCACAGCCTCCTCTCCCCAGCCGTGCCAGGGTTTGGGAAGGCCGAGGGTCGGAGCCAGTCTGCTGGGGGGTGGGGCCATGGGGCCTCAGGAGGAATACAGCAAGGGAGCGACCCAGGTACCTGATGGGAATCCGCTGCTTACTTGGGGGGGGAGAGGCAATAAGAACCCCGTGGGGGGGGGGGGTGCAGCTGCATCTCCAAAGATGTGATGACGAGGTTTGCAGCTCAACGCTTGGGGACTGGACATTGCTCCGACGGGCCGCTCAGTGCCCGTCGAGGTTTTCCCCCGAAACGCCGCGACCTCGCAGTTGGTCCATGTTGCCTAACACATGAGAGAAAACGCAATTATATTAACCACACTACATGTGTGTGGGCCTGCAGTTATTCCTGTGGTTCTATTTCGGAACTGCAACGGAGTACCACTGTCGGATCAGCGTCAGTGAGATCCGCAGCGAGTCGAGAATATCCTCCCCAGGACCAAAGTGCTTTTAATTATTTTTTAAATTAACAATGGAAGCTGATAATCCAGGGTAATCCATAGAGAATGAGGGAGAGGCTCCATGTTTGACGTGGGGAGAAGAGCTCCTATTCAGCCCCAAGCCAGAGCCCCAATCGTATTTATAGGCCTGAGGGGAGGAGTTCTGCCTTCTTGATTCACCGTGGAGTACACCACAGCCTCCCAGGGCGAGGGGGGGGATTTCTGATTTCCCTCTGGGAAATGTCTTTGGAATGTGTCAAGTAAGAAATACTGTGAGGATGCTGAATCTTGAATCAGGCACTAGGCGGAATGATCTGGAAGTCAGAATCTGTGCAGTCCCATGAGATACCCATAGGATCTGGTGTGTACCTGGCGGCCCCCGTCTCTCCTTTTAATGTGACGCTCCCTTTCTCAATTCCAGGACAGAGCCTGGGCTACGGATTCGTCAACTACATTGACCCAAAGGATGCGGAGAAAGCCATCAACACGTTAAACGGACTCAGACTTCAAACCAAAACCATCAAGGTGAGCCCAAAAAGAGCACTCTGCTATGGCATGAATGGCAGATCCGCGGAACCACAGCGGCATGGGAGGCAGGTCCGCAATGCTATGGGCAGCGGATCTGCGATGGCAGCAGGCGGCACACGGAGCGGGACAAACAAACACAAACAGCGAGAAGCGATCAGATGGTGCCTTGGGGGGGGCCCGGGGGGGGGTGTGTCTTCCCTCTGCTGTCGCATGCACGGAGGTGTTCTGATGCCCGTTTGGAGACAGACACGAGAGCCGGTACCCGGCAGCTTTGGTCTGGGCACATCGCCTTCAGTGTGGCATTCCTCCAAGTACATCCGCACCTGGCTGATTCCCCTCCCCCGTTCCCCGGAAAGAGGCGTGCGTCACAGTGCATGGGACGGGTGTGTGAAACCGTCCTCGAAAAGGCTCCGAAAGAACGGCTACAGGGATAATGAGCTTCCGGAGGTTAGAACACCAGGGTGGGACAGTGGGAATAAATAAAAATGGACATTTAGGGAGAGGAGTGCTCCATGCTGGTGTGGGAGTATGGCATAGAGGCCGCCGCGACAGTAACATTAGCATGCGAAAGGCACGCTTCCCATCCTGGACAATAAACGAAAGCTGCCCCCTTCTCTGATGTAATGACCCTGATCATCTTATGCTCCTCAGAACCTAAACAGGAGAGTTCTGACGATTATCATAAATCACGATATGGAAGGTGCCTTTGGCAACCTAACAGTCAATTAAGAGAGAGAGTCACTTGCGTAGGTTTCAGGTGCTGAGCAGTAGTTAAAAAAATCAGGGAAACAGATAAAGTGTTTGTAGAAGGTGCAAAACCAGCCTACGGATGAAAGTAATAAATATTACAATAAACGTTCGCTGGTATCTGATGTTTTTGTGGGTGTAAATTTAGGCCCGATTTAGACCAGAATTAGATTAAACCCTCCAACTAGTCTCCTGGACAGGCAGAAGAATTTAATTCATGTGTGTACCCTGCCAATCACAGTGAAATGATGTAAGCTAATGACAGTGTTACTAAGATAAGACTGGGTCCTGTGGTACAGACCTGGGGGTGAATGCGGTCGCTAGCCAAAACAATAGCCACTGATTGACATTCTCCCAGGAGCCCGAATCATTAGGGTGAGGATATGCCTTTAAGGTGGAACCCAAAGGTGGTGAAACAGGTCGCGATCAGCAGGGAAGTAGCTGAATCCTGCATGACTGGAGTGATCTTCAGCTGGGGATTAGCGACTCTATGCATCCTACTCGATAGAGAATGAGTCACTCAATTAATATTCTCTCCGTGCTGCCGCCGCCCCCCCCGCTTCTTTTGGGTGAGCAACCACTCTAAAATGACGACGCGAAAACGGGTGTGTGTCACAGGGGGGTTTACAGTCGTCTTGAGCCAAGTCCTCCAAGATGGTGAGCTTCTGCAGCCAGGCCAGTCTTAAGGACCACCAAGCTGACAGGGAGCATGAAACAGAGACAGGGTGAAGTGTAGCACAAAATTTTGAGCACCACTGTATTTCCCCTGTGTACATAGCTACACTACAGCCCTTCCCCAGGAGATTATAGAGCTGTAGGCAGTAAGCCCTGGTGCACAGTGGCTGCAGGTTCAAGCTGCTCACACTAACAGAGTCGTAGAAAAAGAGCTACCTTCAGCCCTGTTCCAGCTTTCAGTGGGGAAGGCACTCGTCTCATCCCCCTCTTTCAATTAGTGTTCTCTCCCATTTCAGTACGGTTTTAGGCAGTATTTAGTCATTCCAACCACTGTGGGACGGACCACTCCAGCAAAAGAGGGGGGTGTGTAAATTCCTCTTCTACACTTCCTGAAAAGTGTGTTCAAGGTCACTGTGCTCTTCAAATATCCATTGGCTGCCACAGGCCGTTATTTCTGCACCAGAGGTTATCTTGAGAAGCCACAGAGATGAAGACAGGCTCCCTAATAGCAGCAGACAGGCCGGCCTCGCAGCTCAGTGCGCGGCTGTCTTTCGGGAGAGTCTGATGGGCGGCGCTCGGGATCGCAGGATGGCTCGCTGCGGAGAAGGAAAACACGTCTGTGGGAGGGCGAGGGGGGGTGGAGACAGAGGATGAGAGAAAGGGAGAGAGAGAGAGGGAATGAGATTGGGTTTGCGGGGAGAATGGCTGTGATTTGGGGGCAGGCCTGTGTGCAAGGGGAGGGGGTGTTTGTATTCCGTGGGTAGCTGGGGGGGGTCCTCTCTGATGGCACACCAGCTGCCAGCCTCCAGAGCGTGACTGAAGCTCTTGAACTCCTTGACTCTGGTCTCACCTTCAGGCCGACAGCTCACGCCTGGTTCACCCACAGCAACGGTGTCGCACCGGTAGTAGCTCACGCATGCCCCCCAAAACCACATAAGATTGGAGCCCTCTGGTGGCGGGGGGACAGAGAGGCAGGAGCTCCTAATCCTAACCCTTTTCTGGTGGCCCATTAGTCTGGGTTAATAAGAGTTAGTATATGAATTTCAGCCCCCATCTCTGGTGTTTTCACATAGGCTTTTTTCACTCTGTTATTGTGTGTTTCTCCTCACGGGGTGGAGGGGGGGGCAAGGCACCCAGCAGAGGTGCGAAGGACACCGCCCCCTGCAGGTGAGACGGGGACTGCCAACCTGACGAAGTGTTGATGGGTCAGACATCTGTATTCGCTAGACTGGAAGAGATGGGGGGGATAAAGAGAGGGAATGCAGAGGAAAAAAAGGGACAAAGGAAGGATGGAGGACAGAGGCAGAGTAATTTATCGCCCGGGATGTTATTGTTTTGTGTTTTGAATTATAACTGCAGTTTCTCTGCTTCTCTGCGTAAATAATTGTTGATGGATTGGAAATGCAACACGGACATATTCCCTGCATGCGCCTTGGCAATCGAATAGAAGTTTAATTTAAAAATTGGATGTAAAACATAGACAACAACTTGGCAGTAAATGAATCGGCATCGAAACAGTGCCACTCATTTCAGGCCGGCACCCATAGCTCCCGGGAAACGTCTAAGGCAGCCGGACGATTTGTTTCAGGTTAGGCCTGTTTTTCAAACGCAGAGTGAGGAAATGATTTTAGACAGTGTGCTTTTTACTGTGGACGCCCGAAAAATAAGATGGCGGCCGTCCGCAGAGATGTCAGCACTGCAGTGAGGGAGTCTGGATGCCATCGGAAGGAGCATGTCGTGGAACCCGGGGGCCGCTGTCCATGGTGCTGGTTGGGCAGGGGCTGCAGCCTCTCTCTGCAGTCTCAGCCACCCCCAGGTGGCAAGACAAGCCAGAGACCCCTCGTCGCGATCCCGCCTAACACATGTGCCTGTGGCGTGTACTCACTCGCAGACACGTTCTGGTACCAGCAGGCGCGTGTGCACATGCGTGCCGTTTGAGAGCGGCGTGAGTCACCACTCACGCTCAGCGCGTGTGTGTGGGGGGAGCCGCATTAATCGTATGTGCGTAGTGAAAGGAATTAAGCGTGTTTGAAGCCAGAAGCAGGCAACTGTGACGATTTTTAGCTCGCAGTGAAATGGGGAGGGGAGGGCTATTCAGAAAAGCAGGACGGTAACGGCAGGTACCTCTCTGTGGAACCCTGTGGGGCCAGGCGGGGGCCAAAGGGCAAGTTGGGGGGTCAAACTGGGAGTCCATTCACACACTATCAATCAAATAATCAATCAACTGATCAATGAGTCCAATTTCATTGGGTATAGCACAATTTTATCACACCAAGACATTGCAAAGTCACTTTAAATTATGGCTCGAATCATTATAAGGAAAATAAATGTAAAGACTTGTTTGAATTAATCAGCATTAAATAATTTGAATTTTATTGTTTATGAAAACCTCTTACTGAGTAGTCCCCATTGTTAAAGTTACTTTCCTTTTTACCATATTTCTTAGTTACTTTATCAAAAAGGAATATTTTCCCATAAACTAATGAGGTGTCATAAATGCAATATAAAAGGTGAAGGATTAAGGTGATAGAAAATGCATATTAATAAAAACATTACAGTGTGACAGGCATAGTAGAATCTGAGGTCTGAGAAGGTCTCAGTGGTCAGTTAGCTGGTCGGCATTCATTTGGGAAAAGGGTTGATTACCGTAGCAACCGTTCACAGGACTTTCTGCAGGATGGTTTGTACGTTGTTCTCTCTACGTCCACTGGGGGAGTGCACCGTACCGTCCGCTAAAGTCACTCCCATAATACCCCATGTCTTCCTGTCTCTCTGCCCCGGACAGGTATCATACGCACGGCCCAGCTCTGCCTCCATCCGAGACGCCAACCTCTACGTGAGCGGCCTCCCCAAGACCATGACGCAGAAGGAACTGGAGCAGCTCTTCTCCCAGTACGGGCGCATCATCACGTCCCGCATCCTGGTGGACCAGGTCACAGGTATCCATAGGCCGGCTGTTGATCTGCACACACACAGACACACGCGTGCGTACGGGTCACGTCATTTGCTGTGGAGGGTCACGCAGGGAGAGGGATCGCGCTGCTACCATAGGTCTAGACATACTCACTTTCCAAACTGTGGATCAGCTGTACCCCAGAGGCCCCGCCCACAGTAGACTCTGTTTTGTGTATCGATAAATCGAAATGAGAAGAGGATGACGTACGGGGGTTAAAACGCTGTCTGTGCTCGAGAGCTGCCTGCCTTCATGTTATCCACAGAATGACAGAACCAAACATTTGATCTATAAAGTCCCCATGCGGTGCAGACAGAACGAATTAGCTAACATATGCTGCCGATTCACTGTCAGAAAAAAGGGTACCAATTTATACCTTTGTTGTCACTGGGGCCATACCCTCAAGGGTCTGCCAATTGTACTGTAGCTGTATGTACCATTTAAGGTATAGAATTGGCGTTTGAGGAAAATCCCCAAGGTGCAAACAACATTAATGTGCCCCCAATGATACAAAAATGTTCCTCATATGTACAGTTACCCTTGAGAATACAGCCCCAGTGACAGCAAAGGTACAAAGTTACAGATAGGTACCATTTTTCTGACAGTGTAGGTGCTGATACATAGTGGACATCAAAGGGTACACACAGTCTGCACCACCTCACTCCACCAGTCAGGTCATCGTGCTTGTGTGTATGTGTGTGTGTTTGGTGCGGGGGGGGGGGGAGATGGTTGGATCCTAGACAGACGTATACCCCCAATATTTAATTTGACTTCATTCACCCCCACAATAAACAGACCCTTGTATCTTGGTATATAATTTATTAAGTTGTGCCCCCCCAATATGAAACTCTCTCCAGTGCCATTGGGGGGCTCCCCGCGACATCCCCCTGTGCTCTAATGACCCAACAGTGCTCCGACCTCCCAGCGAATCCATTTGCTGCCTAACCTTGGGAGGCTGGGCCCCAGGGTTCGGGGGGCAGGGCAGTCCACTGGAGGAGTTTTAATGACTAATTAAATTTTAGTTGCTAGTAATTAAGAAATGAGGAGGACTTGAGAGGGCCAAGAGGAAGCGCAGCCTTTCTGAGTTTAGTGTTACAGTAAAGATGGAGCAAAAGGGCAGGATTCTCCAGGTGACCTCTGGGGGGGCAGGGGTGGGGGGGCACACTTCTATGGAAGCGTCTAGCCAGCAGAATCCGGCCAATGAGACGCTGGACATAACGCGAGAGCGCCCTGTCATGGCGAGCAGTATTCAGCGTTTATTTAAACAGCCACCTTGGGTTAGGCGCAGCGCCGGGCTCTATGGAAACAGGACAGCTGCTCTTTATCACCGCTCTCAGCCGAGACGTCGGGAGCCACGTCCACTGGCAGTTTAAAGGTGCAGTCTGCAGCATTGCGTACCACGTAGACTATCCTGTGATTTCACCCCGTTCTGTTTTTTTCACACTCACAACTGCAGTCGACAGCACTTGAGGGATGCCACTTTGATGTCTTTAACCACTGTGCCCCCTGCTGGCAGAGATGTGTAGTTTCACTCATACTTCTGAGAAAAAGCAGTGGCCTTTCCTTCAGTCATGTTTCCATGTATTATCGATCTGTGAATCAGCAGACCTCGAAGGGGCATTTGGAACTGTACAATACTGCAGTCCTTCACATTCATTTAGATTCTTCTCTGATATTTCATTGATTGTTTTACAGTAATATCTCATATTTCCTCCTTTTCTGACTATGAAGATATCAATCACAGTATTTGTACATTATATCACCCCACTTCTTCTTCAGAGAAAGATTTTAGGTCATGGAGTTCAGTAATAACTGCGGGTTTAACCTCTGTGTTATTTTTGGGGTTGAAGTTACCCCAGTCCATTTTCAAAATGAGGATAAATTCTAGAATCTAGAATTTCAAACGGAAGAAGTAAAATACATAAGGGTTAAGCATAAGCCTGAATGTAAAGATGATAATGGGCTGGCTTTGACTGATAATGAAATATTTTAAGCCGCTGGTCTGAGCCAAGCAAGAAGCTGTCATTCTTGTCAATTAGAGCAAGCATGTCTATTAAAGTAAATAAAATAAAAAATAGCTTCTTCCATTACTTGGAATCCCATGTAAGCATGCCTTTAACTTAAACCACCAAGGATAATTTGTACTTTTCACTTCCTACAAATTATCCATACATCCATCCATACTGCTTATTCTGCCCAGGATCATGGGGTTCCTATATCGCTATATACATTTTGATAGTTTAGGGCAAACTGTCCATTCAGGTGTGGCCAAATTCTATTGAATTTGTTAGAATTTACATTTACGCTCCCATGTTGAAATATTTATGTTTTAAATGTTATGTTTCACTTTCCAAGGTTAGAAATAATTCCCTGACTCTCTTATGTCACATGTAAATAGCAGCACATACATCAGCAGCCAGACACTTTTCCGGTGCCGTCACCCCCACCCCACCCCACCCCACATCAGCAGCTACCCGAAAACAAGCCAGTTTTCTGCAATCCCCGGTCCAGTTCAGCGGGAGGCAGGCAATGATTTTATTTGCTCCCACCATAATGTACTTGACGAGCAGGCTTAATAAACATGCTGTGCCCCTCCCTCCCATATAAAAGGCTGAGCACAAAGAAAACATGCGACAAGATGGGTTTTTATAGCAGTGGGGAGGCTTTCGTTAGTGGCCCGGCGTCTTGGAACTTTCCAGATTTCCCATGGGGCTGTATTCATTTTCCCTGAAAATGCTGAGGAGTGGCTGCGATGTGCAGCTGAGGTGCGGTGGTGGGGTGAGGCCTGGAGGCCGACGGCTCCTCGCTCCTACCCGTTATTAATAAAGCCTCTGTTCCCGCCGGCCGCCGCGTGTGTGCACCCGCGGCGTGTGCCAGGCCGAGACAGGTACGGGTGGGGCTGTGTAAGTGGCGATAGCGGCATTCGGTGGGGGGGGGGGGGGACAGCAAGCTGGCTGTCTGCTTTGCTTTGTGCCGCCACCACCAGTCAGCCGGAAGCTCATTATTTCAACACGGGAATGAAAAAAGTGCAGAAAACAAACACCGCCGGCAGAATTAAAACTTTTTTTTTGCCACAGATTTTTGCAGGAATGTCTGTTTCTGCCCATCCGTTTAAGGGCCTGCTCAGCCAGACAAATAGCCTGTTGACAGATGGGTCCATGGACTGTGATCAGAGGGAGCAGCTGTTAGCGTGCCCCCCCCCCCCATCAGCGCCCTCTGCAGGCAGGTGTGATTGTACTGCTGCTGATGCACATAAGTTTAACATGAGCTCACGTTCCAGGACTGGCTGGGCGCTCTGGGGGACTATAAGTCCCCCCCCACTCACTGAGTACTGGAGGCTCTTCCTGACATCTCTGTGATACTCCGCGACCAAAGCATCCGTAGACCCCCCACTAGCCAGGAGCCCGCAAGGGTGGGAGGGATTCACCTTAGAAGCCATCCAGGGAGACCATTTTGTTTTTTTCTGACTGCTGCTCTGTAGAAATCCACACAAACTGATTTTTTTTTAACAAAAGGCGCTTTTCAGGTTAAAGGGTTAAAGATGAATGAAAAGCCATTGGGTGATATTCATAATGCACAGGTGTGCAGACATCAGAGCAGTGCTGGTGTCCATCAGGGTATTCATGGTACCTCAAACATTCGTATGACACGGGTCCGTTTAGAAACGAAACAGCTGCTGTCAGCAGCTTTCCGGCTGCTCCGGAATGTCTTTGGGATTTGAGATGCCATGAGTTGGAACCTTTTGGGATGTAGTCCATCACACACCCTGCTAAGGGAACAGAAGGGAGCTTAAAATCCAATGCAGGTTTCCTGCTCATAACTCAGAGAAGCTTAACCTGGTAAGAAATCCAGCTCTGTAATTGGCTTTATTTACAAGTCATTTTGGATAAAAGTGTGGGCTGAAAGTTGAAATGATTGTGTTCCAGTATCTGTTTGGCCATAATGGAGTCACTCATTCTTAGGTCTCGGGGGTCACAAAGCACAAGGGACATGACAATGAGCCAGACCCAACTATTACCTTCACCGTCACGTGGACATGAGGGCAGTGGCAGGGGGGAGTTGATGTGGGGAAGGAGGCAGGAATAAACAGAACCCGAAAGCGAGGAGCGGAGCATTAGGGCAAACGAAACTGGCACGGCACCCTGCACCATTTCATGCAACTTCGGGCCCCCTCACCATGTCCCTGGGGTGGGCGTTCTGTTAGAATACCCCCTGGGGGAGGCCCGTCTGAAGCGCCTCCGTGGGTTGGCAGGCTTGCCGTCACTCGCCAGGGTCCTCCACGTGGGTGGGCGCGACCCCCCCCACTCTACAATACAGCTGCGAGCTTTGAGGGGGAGATGAAAGCACGACTCCTAGTTGGTGTCTCCATACATGGCAGCCGCCAGTGCTCTCGCATCGGGACCTGGCACCCACAGCCGGAATCCCGCCCTGTTCTCGCTTTTATTCTGTCTCCAGGTGAAATTTCCCAGGTCATAACGTGATTCGGCCCCTCACCGCAGCGCCTGCTCGTTACGCGATTAGACGCTATTTTTAAAATGCAGCGGAGCGAATCAGGGATGCTGCCGAAAGGCACAAATACCTCGCGGTGCCAGGCGAAACAGCGTGGCCCTTGGCCGTTAATTACAGAGGCAGCAGTAAGCCGGCGCCATTACCGTGTCTTAAAGGGCCGGCGCTCAGTGTGCTGTGTCGACCCCCCCCCAGGCGGCTCGCGGGGCGTGGGCTTCATCCGCTTCGATAAGAGGATAGAGGCGGAGGAGGCCATCAAGGGGCTCAACGGGCAGAAGCCGTCCGGCGCCACCGAGCCCATCACCGTGAAGTTCGCCAACAACCCCAGCCAGAAGACCAGCCAGGCCCTGCTCTCCCAGCTGTACCAGTCCCCCAATCGCCGGTACCCAGGGCCACTGCACCACCAGGCCCAGAGGTTCAGGTAAATAGCCCAGGTGACACTCGACCGCGGGGATCTACGGGGATCGAGCCTTTCATTAAAGACCAGTGTGTGCTTAAAGAGCTCGCGAGGGTGCATAGAGGAAATTACTCTGCATCAAAGTGTTATCGCCATGACGAAAAAAGGAATTAAAACGTTTGAATATGGATATTTTCAGAGATGAGCCAGTCACAAAGGCTGTGTGCGATGGAGTAATCTCATTGCAGGTTCCTGGGAATGAGTGCCCAAGCCTGGGCCTAACCAGCGCCATTAAACGCTTGAGAGAGACCGTGCACAAGAGACAGTGGGGTTCTGTCGTTCACAATGTCTCCCCAGAGCTCCCTGCAAGTGTCATTCCCGTGCCTCATGCTGCCCTCCCTTCCGTCTCCCTCCCTGCCCATTCCCACCCCTATCTTCCCCTCCATTCCCAGTCCCTTCCTTACTTTTCCTTCCTATCCACTCCTCCTTCCCATTACGTCTCCTCCTCTCCCTTCCCTTCACCTCCCCTCTCTTCCCCCGCCCCCCCGGTCATGTGTTCAGCCCCATTTTCACCTCTCACGCTGCATTAACAGTTCTAACTATTTTTAAAGCGTGATATTTTCACCTGCCACCTAACAGTTTAAATTCTACTTCTGCCATCACAGTATCAGATAAAAGGATGATCAGCCTTTTTGTTTTTTTTTTCAGACAGCAGATATTTTAAACAGTGTTATTAAACACTGCTGGTTTATTGCCAGTATAAATAGTTAGACTGGAATAAGTCTTTGATTGTGTTTAGGAGAGACGGTAAGAAATCAGTGCAAATGCTCACTGCTCATGTATGGAGCAAAATGGCCATAAACCACAGGATGAAATGTTATCTAAACCTTAAAGTGCAGGAATCATTAGGAATCTGGCGCAGCAGACCAGTTGGTTAATGTTGTTTTTATGTCCTAGCCTGCGTGATTATTCCCCTCCGCCCCTGCCGAATGCTCGTGACGCTTCTTGGCCTGAAATGTTCATCTCGTGAGCATCACCTGCTCAGTAAAACACATTCCGGCCCAGAATCGAGTTTCCTATTACTGATGATAGTAATTAGCAAATTATCTCTATTATCTGTAGGCCAGCACTTGTAATGATGGCGCTGGCTTTAACGGAGGTGTCCCATCTGCAAGCATTAGAAAGGCCGCCTCACAATGGCAGCATTGTGAGCCTGGTCCTTGAAGAGGGAATGTCCAGAGTCGCCACCCAAGCCAGTCTGCTTCCAATGGCCCAGCAGCCCGCAGCAGCTTCCTCCCCGCCTCCGGTCCAATTTACTCATTTACCCACAAAGCAGATTGCGCAGTCCCTGCCCAGATAATTGGCTAATTGCAGCTTTAATGATTCATTACCCCCCACCACACATACCTCATATTCCATCAAGTTCCCTGAAGGTCCAGTTTCCAACTGTTGACCTGCTGCTGATGTGGCTTGTTTTTTTAGGAGCGGGACGGTCCGTAACTGGGAAGAAGCAGAAAAGGTTCTGGTGTTAAACCGGTCCAGCCCAGTCTGGTGCTGAAATATTACGGTGGGGTCCGAAAATAGTCAGCGAAAAGAACCATGTCCACATTGGGATTTTTAAAATTCATTATTCATTTTTAACATCTGGATAAAACTTAAAAATACAAAATAAATCCTTATTTAAATTTAACAATCTCTAATAATAAAAGCAAACCCCTGAGTTTTCTCACAGAAGCTAAAAATTTTTCAGATTTTTTTTTCTTTTAGGACATTATAAATTTACAGTCTTATCATCTGTTAAACCTGTCATCTCCACCATCCTATTTGGGCACAAAACCATTACTGACAGAACTCTAAATTAACCATTCACTATTGAAACTTTTTGACTAACACTAAAAGTAGCAATCTGGTTCCTGTGTGTTATATCTTACACTTCATATCAGCCTTCATTCTTCTCATCCGCTGAGTGTTTCCTCATTTTTTTGGTTTTGCTGTTGAGAATTTAGTAACCAAAAAAAATCAATTTGTCCATTGAATAATAAAGCAAATTATGGTAATACAGTGATTCCAATCATAAATGTGGGGAAAGAAGCCCATTAAAATCCCACTGGTGGCTGTACTGGTGATGGTCTTGCTCCCACAAGTGCACACCAGAAAAAAAAAGAATTACAGCAAACTAGGAAATGAGTGGAATTTCCCAGAGGGCCACAGGGCAGAGGGGGGCCTCGGCTCCGTGCCCCCCTGCCACTGCTCAGCGTGTGCTTGCCCCGCTCCCCGGTCAGGGGGGCTCCACAGTGTAACGGCCCCTTTCTGGATGTTTCTTCCTTGAGTGATGCAGGGATGTAGCATTATTTCCATTGAGTGAGCCGACCATCTGCCTGGCATTAACCCCAGAACCCTCCTTCTCTTACAGGCTGGACAATTTGCTTAATATGGCCTATGGCGTAAAGAGGTAATTAAAACTTCACCGAATGCCAGATGTCCATGTTGACAAAATTATTTATATTCTGTTTTATTTATTTTTGAAAGTCACTTGCTTTTGATTCAGTTCAAGGCTTCTAATGGAATTTCTTTTTTATTTTATTTTATTTCTATTTATATCCACCAACCACTATTCAAGCTGGGAAAATTAAGAGAGAAGCGGGGCACTTTCATTTTTCAGTGCTGAAATTTGCATTTCCTGATTGAGAGGATGACTGCCTTTTTCAATCTGATGGAGTCTGGGCTTTGCTGCAGTTTTCTTGTGAGTGGGCTTTTCTTCAGGCTTTCTGCCATGTGTAGTTCTTGATTATAGGCACGGCCCTCGATTTAGGTGCCCTTCCTGTTGCCTGCTGTGAAGCTCAGAGCTGGTGTTCCTCTGAGCTCTTAGCTCAGTGTTGAAATATCCGTAAATCCCTCACACCGTGAAAGCATATCTACGACACGCGTTAAAGGCATCGCGCCCGTAGCCGTGAGGCAGGCTTACCCACGGGCAGCCGTCAGTTCGGACCAGAATTTTGAACCTCAAGGTCCAAAGTTATTGGCATCAGCGGGGAGGGGAGGACCTGGCCCGGAATTGGGCTTCACAGCCCAGGGAAGCGAGACGAGACACCTGGACCCCTGCGGGAAGTGTAGCGACTCCCCACAGGCCGAGAGGCCCTCGATAACACAACCCTGCTGGCACGTTTCCACTGGCCACTGCTGTCATTTAGCGGCCGCACTTTCTGCCTCCATTTTAACACCAGTAGGCGTTAAGATCACACTGAGGCCTGATCAGTGCCCCACTGCAAACCGCCTGAATAAACAGCTCGCTTGGTTGTGAAGAGAGCGAATCCTTTTTATTCACTGGCTTACATTACAGCGATTAGTCGCAATTTCTGCTCTTGTGAATCAAGGGGCGCACGCGGGGCTGTGATACAGTGAGGCAGAGGGATGGCCTCCAAACGGCAGGTTTCCCTCCAACCTCCCAGGGTACGGTTCACCCTGGCAAGGCAGTGTGATTTACACTTGCAGGAAATGCAAATTCTTAGACCAGTGAAGTGTCAAATGAAAAACATATTTAACAGAGGGCTTTTTGAGAAAGCACAATAACATCCAACAGGATTCTGTCTCAAGCTGTTCTAAGCAGCAACTGGCTTTTTGGGATAACAATAAAGACAAAGATCTGAGATTATTTGCCGGTGGACGAAGCAGATATCAGATGCCGCGACGGCGCAGAGCTGCCTTAAGTTAAACCGCCTCTGCTTGCCGGACACGTCGCTGAACGTAATTATCCTAACAAAGGCAGGTTTTGCGGGCGGCTCGCGGGAGACGGAGCGCTACCTGCAGGAGGGGGGTCTCCGGCAGCTGCTGCACAAGCCTCTGACTGTTAGATCGCCTCAGACTGCGTCTTTGTGAATGCCTCTGTTATGCACAAATCGAAATGCGCTTAAACTCACGGCAGTCATCGGCACGGGCGGGCGTTTTTCTGCGCGCTTATGGTTTAGCTGCTCGCCTATAGTGTCGAATGCGGAGAGACAGACAAGCTGGCGGTCAGGTCGGGGTCGGCCGTGCACGCTGAGCTATCGATCGGTGTCAGCCGTGCCAGAGCAGGCGAGCGCGCCTGGAATCGCTTCCCCCTCCCTGCAAAGCACACTTTCCGCTTCGCCGGCTGCGTCTCCACCCACCTCCATCCACCAACAACTGGGAGAGAGGCTTCTCCCGGAGACATCTGCGTTTAAGCGGAAATCTCACTTACACGACACCCGAATAACGCCTACAATCACTCCAGCGGGGACGGACCTTTTACGCGATTTACCTTTTACTTAAAGCGGAAAGGCAATTAAGTGAAGACAGCAAAGCATAGAGGTGTGTGTATCTCCAAAAGAGAGAGGGGGGGGATGTAGAAGAATAATTTAAAGAGGTTTATTTTGTGCACGACCAGGCTCCCTCCCTGCATTTTAAGTGTTTTGACTCAGCGATCCCCCGTGCCTCGCTGAAGCCGAATAAAAGCGCGGCGTCCTCCCTCCGTGCCGGCGGCATTTCGCGGCGCCGCACCCCGCAGCCGGCGCCGGCAGTGTCCTTTCATGCGGCTCTCGGTTCTTCAGCCCGCGAAGAATATACTTAGACCCAGGCGCGACACACAATTTAACGTCGAAGCTTGCGGCTCATATCAAAAATAATGATAAACGTCAACACCATCTCAGCCAAATAATGATGTTACCTAGTCTTTAATTTTGATTACCGGTAATAATTGAATGATCATCAGCCAGAACAAATACGATATCCATGTTATGTTTCCAATTTAAATGATAAAAGAGACAGTTTGTTCCTTCTTCCTGTGTATACTCTGATGCCCACTTTGTTACAAGTAAGAGAGGCTTTCGTTTAGTTCCAGTACTTACGAGCACCTTTACAGAAGTAGATCCACCTCTATTCTGTGGAGAGGATACTTGATAATAGAATACTTAACAGTTAAATTTGTTCCCATTGTGAAACGGATTTGGGTTGCTGTTGACATAATTTCACAGTTTTTTTTTAATTATTTTCCTACATCCTGATTTTGAAGATTTGAATTCATAGTATTTTTCTTAAATTTTTTTACACAACAGGTGTCCATTCAGTGATTAGCATTACTGGGTATCCATCCCACTTTAGGCTGCAGGACAGTAAACTCAGCATAAGGTAAATGCTACATAAAGGAACTTCTCCTGCCAACATTAGCCGTTGATCTCTTACTGCAGTTGCTGCAGGCAGGGAGGAGTGCCCAGTGCTTACACTGTGGGAATCTGCCTTTTTCACTGCTTAATGGTAGCTCATCTCATTAGCACAGCTTTCAACTGACCTTGGATCTCTCTTTTTTCTTTCCTCTGTCCGTTCTTCCCGTCTGTCTCCATCTTTCTCGCCTGATCTAGGTTCTCCCCGATCACCATCGACAGCATGACGAGCCTGGTGGGCATGAACATCCCTGGACACACAGGGACGGGATGGTGCATCTTCGTCTACAACCTGTCCCCGGACTCGGATGAGAGTGTCCTGTGGCAGCTCTTCGGGCCGTTCGGCGCCGTGAACAACGTCAAGGTCATCCGCGACTTCAACACCAACAAGTGCAAGGGGTTCGGCTTCGTAACCATGACGAACTACGACGAGGCGGCCATGGCCATCGCTAGCCTGAATGGGTACCGGTTGGGTGACCGCGTCTTGCAGGTCTCCTTCAAAACCAACAAGACCCACAAGTCCTGAAGGCCGCGATTCGAGACAAAAAGCCCGTTCGCCACCGACACCACCGCCCAACAGCTGCCCACCACTGCAACTTCAAACAGGAAATCAAACAAACAGAACTGTAAATGGCTTATAATATAACTTTGGACCTATAAGCCAACGTTGCCTAAGTATTACAAAATTGAGAGAAAAAAATAGTGATTTGGAAAACCTGTAACATTGTGGGTTTTCTCTTGTGTATCTTTTCCGTTATTGTTTTGTTTTCTCTTCTCTGTAAACAGTAGCAAATCCAGTTCCCCATATTTCAAAGAAGAGAATGTTCTTACTTAAATTCTATTTTCTTGCTGTTGTTTTAGGATTTCTTTTTTAAATCCGGATCCACTGTCCTTAGAATATTGCCTTCCTGGGAAATATAGGGACGGGGCTCTTTATAAAGTAAGTGACCGCTCATTCATTTTCCGTGGGATATGGATACCCCCGTTTAAAGTAGTAGGGATAACACAAACATTTTTTCCTCTGATGCAGAAAAAAAAGAAAAATTTCTAACATGTTTTCATTTTGTATTACAAACACGTCTTTCCTCACTGGGGATTGGGAGCTGGGGGAGAGGGATGGGATGGGAGAGCTTTCCTGATGACATGACACGTTAGGTGATTTAAAAACCACTGTTGCCAAAGAGAAGATCTCTTTGCTTGAAAATGCGTTTAGAAAAATAAAAATAAAGAGAAGAAAATCTATTTTTATAAATATTAATTAAAATAATAATTATTGAAGAATTTTTACATGAATCTGGATTTGAAAAAAGAGAAAATATTTTGACTGGCTAATTTGGGAGGGGTGGGTTGCCACCTTGTCTTGTTCGTTCTGCTGTGGAACTTTTTAGGATAAGAGGTTGTTTGTTTTCGGAGGACTGGATCGGTGATGGTTACATAGGTGGGAGGTTTTCTTGAGGGATGCAAACGCAGGCAGGTGATCGTAACTTCGTAACTTTCTTAGTGCGTAGCTATCCGAAGGCGAGGCCCGTTGGGGGAGAGGGTGCAGGGGCCATCCCAGGCGTAAACGTCCTCACAGTCCAGAGCCCAAACCAAGGCGATGCGTTGTCTACTCGTTTTCTGTCATCAGTCTATGGAATATCGGTAAAGAATACACATGTCCATTTAGAAAACACACCTTGTTTTTTCTCCTTCTTTCTTTTGATTTTGTGGAAAGGAAAACATTTTCAATGAAACTTCCTTTTAGCGATCAGCAGTAGGTGCTATATAACATGACTCACATATCTTAAATATCCAAGTTTGTTGTTCTATGTGTTGTTTAGAAAAAAAACTTCGATGTTGGCATTGAATTGAGCTGCTGTTTTTTTGTTAATTTTAATTGTTGGCCCTCATCAGGACTGAATAGGGGCCTTGTAAGAATCACTTAACGAGTTTTTTTGGCTTGCTGACTTTTAGGTTAATTGCTGAGTGTGAAGCGTTTTGTCAGAATTCAATAATAATTAGCTAGTTTTGTTAGTCTAGGTATTTGTTTCCACAAAGGAGCTATTTAAAAGGTACAGCTGTGTCTTTATTTGTTGTGTACAAATGAATAATATATAGTCTGATTTTTTGTTCCACAATATCTATATCTATATGAGTTGTCAATGTTTTTGTTTAAGCTCGTCTTTTTCATATGACAGCTTTATAAAGTGATGGTTCAGTTACTTAGAAAACTCGTGAGGAATCCTGTTTAATATGTTGTCATGTCGCTTGTGGAAAAAAAAATCGTTTTTGGATTTACTTTTAGTTAACTGCTGCGGCAAAGAAAAAAAGACGAACAAAAGCTTCGAAATAATTGTATTTATTTATTAATCGATCGTTTCATGGATTAATTTATTTATTTATCTGGATTATTTATTTATTTGTTACGTTGTCTGTGTTCTTGCGTGATTCTGGTATGGGGGGGGGGAGTATCTGGACAAAAAGGGAACAAAGTGACTAGGGGAGAGGCTCTTCCATTAGTCCAGTGCACTGAAACCTTTTAGAACGTTTGTGCTTTGTACCAATATATCGAAATTACAATATAAAAAATAAAAAAAGGGGAAAACAAAAAAAATGTCAAGAGGGTTAGTGACGCTCTTCCCTGATTACTAGAAAACAGCTACTCGCTATGCATAACCTAGTTGATAGTTAAATTTGCTATTGCTTTTTTCTTGTCTTGTTACACTAAATCTTTAAATCTTTTTCAATAAAGTTTAGTCTTACTAGAATGTTATAATGGTTGTTCTGGTTCAATATAACCTGTGATAAGTTTGTGTAGTTTTAACAGCCGCTCTCAGCCCTCCCATCACACACTACTGTTGCTTTATGACAAACTTTATGCAAAAATGAGGGTATGAAGTGTAGGTTTAATAGGTTCCCTGTGAGGCGGTTTTTATGGCGGTACTGCAGAATATTTTGATCAAATTAATGATTTATACGGCGATACCAATATTTGATAGGAGGGGTTAGAGATGGAAGCGTGACCCCTTTTGTATTTTGATGCAGGGAATTGTTTGAGGAGTGGGAAAATGGGTCTTTATGCAACACAAGCCTTTGTGGGAAATGATTTCTACTCGCAAATACACACCCACAAACGCACTCGAACACATACCTTTTGTTACGTTTTCGAGTTCTAGTCGACCGAATGTCGCATATCACTTCCAGTCAACGTTCCGAGCACAGAGTAACCCGGGCCCCTATACGCACCGGCCCAGCTGGGGTTTGCGACCCAGCTGTGCATCTCTTCCGATGAGTGTGCACATCTTCTTTCCCTTTGACGTCCTGAGAGGCGTGCGTGTGCGCGCCCTGTCCACACCCTCGTCTGTGTGTGCGTGTCTTGTGAGCGTGTGTGTCTGTAGGGGTGTTTGAAGCTATGAGGCTAAGGCGTCGGCCTGCCCGCTATGGCTCATATCACCCCCTGGAGCGCCTTACAATGGCAGCCTGCCAATAGGAAACCAACAACCAGTAGTGTGGGAGGGAAGGTCAAGTGAGGAATAAGGCTCTTGTCGTTTAATTTCTTCCTTAAATGTGTTTGTTTTACTATCTGAAAATCTATAAACTCTTTGAAGAAAAAAAAGTTCACTGGACCGAACTGGTCTCTCCTACTTATGTTATTACTTACTTATCAATTATTATAATTATTATTATAATTATTGTTATTCTTATTAATATTATTATTAATCAAATTACTGCGATGAATGACTTCATGTTATCCTTGCTAGTTTAGGTCATTTCTGAAACTGGAAACAAAATGAAAAAAACTTGCTGTAAATGTTTTTGGTTATTTTTGGTTTTTTTTTTCATAAAATTGTTGTGTTTGAATTATTTGTACTTTTGAATGTTGGGACAATAAAATGAGGTGTTAAGAGGTGTGTTGGTTATTATTGTTAATGCTGATGGGTACTCACTAGCTGAGCAGTATCAGTGCTGTAACGTTGCTAGGTCTATACTAAAATTTACCGTCGCTCAAATTTTAAACTCTTTACCAACCAATCAAATTTCAAATTTTAAAAACGTAAACAAAACTGTGGAGCTGAGGACAGCATAAAAATAGCAGTGCAAAAAAACCCTAATTTTCACACCTGTTTATAGTCCCTCCCCAGTAAAGTGCTTTATGTTGGAATATAACACAGACACATTCACCTGTGAAATCACAGCCCACCCTGTGTCCCCATATTTCCTTGCTGTGTCTCCTTTATTGATATAATATTAGTGACGCTAGCAAAAATTTCAAAGCTACAGGGACCCTTTGTCAAAACTAGCATTTGGTTGTTCTTTTGTTTTCAAACAGCTTCCTTTATATATATATAAAAATGATAAAGCGATCACATATTAAAAAGGCATTTTCACCAGGGTTGCTTTTTTTCCGGTTGTTAGTGGCTTAATGAGCCAAAAATCTCATCAAGACTCTAATATCCAAACATGAGTCACCCCGCACCCCAGCACTCATGTCCTCCTCAGCCTTCTGTCCTGAACAGGTCTGTATCAGCATGAACAAATGACAGCAGCTTATTGATGTGCGTGTGCTAAAGCTCTGTGGACCAGAACTCCCTCGTTAACCCTGTGTTAACAGCAGCCACGCTAAAGCTGCCTCTCACCTATTTATGTCGGCCGTCAGTATATTTACCATTCTGACAATCATCAGCATCACTGTCACTCTAACATATTAACTGCAATATATAAGGTGTGACTATATGTAGTCTAAATGTCCTTGAGTAAATTAATTCAATGCACAGCCATTATATAAAACATTAAACAACCATTTGACAAGTAAATGAAATACATAATAAGAAGAAAATACAAAAAAAAACATACACAAAAAATATCAAGCAAAAATGTAAAAATTAGTGGCTTGAAAATTACACAGCTGGTTTATTATGGCAGTTTGTCATGTGAACACTGCAGGTGCTCTGAAAGCACCCCACCTCCAGCCTTATCAGCCATTCAGGTTCTCGCCCCCAGCCCGTCCGTGCCTTTGAGCTATAACGTCAAGCCATCAAGGCTGGAAACTTTCCAATCTTATGTGCTTACATTCCTCGGACTTTAGTAATGGCAGTAAACAGACACAGCATGCCATACCCTGAAATAAACACCACAGGGACTCGAAATGCTCCCCCCAACCCCCGTGACTCCCCTCCATATGGCACCGTGGCCCTT
The DNA here is from genome assembly GCA_011763525.2 of Mormyrus iriodes. NCBI lineage: Eukaryota > Metazoa > Chordata > Actinopteri > Osteoglossiformes > Mormyridae > Mormyrus > Mormyrus iriodes. The sequence continues at coordinate 9,721,157 of JAAGVU020000032.1, forward strand.
CATCACCCGGAGTTTTCCTCACCTCCCAGGGAGCCGCCAAGTCCTCATCACAGCGGGGCCACACGGGGCGGGCAGGCGGGGTGGGGGGCGGCAAGGCCGGGAGCGCCGGAGAAGCCGAAGGGGAGCCGCAGGAGCTCGCCGTGCCCGACGCTCCCTGTTTACACAGCGACAGACGGTGACGCTCCGTAGCGCCCGTCCTCCAGCTCCGCGTCCTCGGCAGGAGAGATGATTCCCGCCTCTCTCTGCTTTGCCTCCATCTCTCCCTAAATGCCTATTGAGGCTACGTGTTTTCTCATCCCCCGCGGTGGTGTCAAACTTATTTTAGTTCAAGTTCAAAGACTACAGCGAGAGCGGTTTGAAGAGATAAAATGTGATTTTTACTCTGCGATGACATGCTGCAGCCCTGTTTTTAGACATCACATCCCCAAAGTTCACACACTGGAACTGTCAAGCCGAACATCTCAGCTTTGTCGACTGACTCTATAGTCGTATATTATACGACATAGATTTACATAAATACAGTGAAGAAAAAAAAAGTTTTCTAGGGTGGATTTCATATGCATACTGAAAAGTACTCCAGACTGTAAGTTTGAACTATGAACTTTTTCAATAGCTGTCTGTTAGGCATACATGTAACAAAGCTAAAATTGTTGTAACAGTGAATAATCAAAAAATTATCAAAAATTCTACAGAAGGCAATACAGTCACAGATCATCTACTGTGACACATTGGGTATAGGTGGCATTCATGAAATGGGTTTAGGGAAATGCAAATTCCCCTAATACTCTAATCTTTTCATCAAGATGCAGCACTGAATTGGACAGCCTTGAGGTACAATACATGCTGATTCTCACTCCACCCTCCTAATTACTAATTTATTTGGAAATCATGACTATGTTGCTGCAAAAGGCAGTCTGCAAAAATGTCACTGAATGCCTCGAAGATAAGAATTGGATGATGTTAATATTTTACAGCTGATTGCCACCGTTTCAGGACCAAAGTCACCATCGCATTTCTGGTCTTGATGGACCATAAACACACAGAATCATTAGTCCAGTCAACATTTTAATGACAAGGGGAATACACCTACAGAACTGGGTGTCACTGGTCTCTTCCCGAATCAACACTCTTGCGTTTTAGACCTCCCACCCCCAACCCCCTTCGGCACCCCCGTCAATATAATCACTTCCAAGAGTGCTGGGATAACAAGCAGGTCCTTTCAGAGTCAGAGAGAACACACCAAACTTATGGTCTCTCTCGAGCATTAGCCTTTGAGTCACATTATACATTATTGGTAAATCTGTATATTTTTAGCATATTATTTCGGCAAGTCAGAGGGTGTGAGGATCACTGTGGTCAGAGAGCCATGCAACACAGGGATTGGCCATTGAAGGACAGCTTTATTGGCAGTTGTGGTTTTCCGTTTTGGGAACAGTGTTGGGGCATAGGAGGGATCAGCACAACACACGCTGTTTCTGTTGGGTTTGCTGGGGATGGATGAAATTAAACAGCACAGTTATGGCTCTTGGGGATGCATCTAGGCTGCAGTCCAGGCTACTGTAGGCCAAACAAAACAGAACACATCAATTTATAAATAATGCAGAAAACAAGGGACGGGCTAAACTAATCAGCAACACAAACCCTGCTGATCACCTGACTCCGACTCCAGAGGAAAACGTCAGTCGCACCCCTCCCAAAATGTCCAGCGTTCCAGCTAAAATCTCGGCACACCTGACAATTTCAGAGAAAAGACTCAGCTTCACCGTCTCAATCTACAAGCCTGAAGTCCTAGTCATTCACATATTCATTTTTTTAAAGAAAGCTCGCCCCCAAACAAAGATATTAAAATTGGGCTACAGCACATGGAATAGAGCCCATATTTGATCTGGCCCCTGGTTCATGTGACTGCAAGCCCAGCCAGTCTGGCCCCAAAGTTATTTTTGCTCCTTACCAGTAAAGGGTTTAGGTCTTTTTCTGTCACAGTTCGATCATGTTGTGCTTCTAACTTGAAGGCCACACACCTGGACTTAGCAACCTTAAAACAAGATTAGGAAAAGGAGAGCTTCTTGATTCTTTTTTGGATGTGGTAGCAACGCTCCCATGCTAGAAGCCCGGAGGGCAGATAAATGAGCATGACCGTCTAACTAGCGTAGATGGCCTCCTTCAGCAGAGAGGGTTGATGGAGGGAGGCCAGCTCTGTCTAAAACGCTAAAAAAAGATTCTTTCAACATCAACCACTTTGAGACTGCAGCCATTTCAACATTCCAGTCACACATCTTTCCGAATGAAAACGCTGGCTATGAGAAAATGCTCTCGTGAGCTGGCTGCAAGTTGTGTGTTGCTGAGTGCTCAACATATGAAGATATACATGATACTCTAAAGCGGTTAATGTCATTATAAAATGCTAATGAGGGCAGGTTGTGTTAATTGAGCATAGAGTTAAGATCAGATCGACACGTCATGTGTTTCAAGAGTAACAGATGCTGGAGATGCAGGTTCGCACTTCATTTCTCTGGTGTAATTCAAACTTTGATTTCAGGACTTTCACAGCTAAAGGACATAAATTCAAAGAAAACTACATTTCATTTTTGACATATATTGCAATGTCCTCTGGCAAACCTGAAACCTGAAGGTTTTAGCCTTCCTACACATGCAGTCAAACTTCTTGACACTTTGCTACCATTTCATAAAGCAAAGATATTTACCTAAGGATCTACAGAAACGCTACAGGAACGCTACGGGAACGCTACAGGAACGAGAACAAAAAAACAAAAGGCTGCTGAGGTAAGTAGCATCTACAAATGAGATAGTAATTAATAGTTATCAGATCTTTGGCCATCCCACAGACTCTTAGGCATTGACAGCTACTTTTGGGCTGAGGGGGTTTAGTAGAAGAGAGTCTATGGTCAACTTTAAGCCTGTAATTAGCAATGCAGAGTCATACAATTGACTCGGATATGGGCGTGACCCAGCGAGCCCAGCATGGCGAGGAAACGTGGATGAAAACAGAAAAGCACGTTCATTGGGCCATCTGGGGGCAGCAGCCAGACAGACATCTTCTCACCTGGTGAGGCACCCTCTTTCCCCCTGCTGTCAATGCTGTCTGTTCCGAACTCTTCAGCTCCCTTTTAGGTCAATGCCATCTCACCTATGGTTCACCTCGGGGTCTAATTAACCATACAGAATCAGCATCATCACACACGTTCACCTGTCGTATGCCAGGTCTCTCTCAGCACTGGTGCACTTACACTTCACCCCATCACAGTTGGTGTACATTGTATTGATTTTGTGGCTGCTGACATTTTTGTGGCTGGTGAAACTTCTGTCTAAATGCATTTGTCTGCTGTTGACTGGGCAGCGAGACCTGCTCATAATCGAGATTAGGCTATGAATTATGTACTCATATAAAGAGTACCTGTAGTTCTGAGAGGGTTAAGGTGGCATGAGGTACATGGGTGAAAAGCCCACTTCTCGGACCAGCTGTACTCTCAGTCCTCTTAGAACCAAGTCCAAGTGAAGTGTTCATGGATATAAACTGCTCTTCAGATTAAGTATTTACAATCAGCAGTTAATATGTTAAGCAAAGAAGCCACTTCAAGCAGCAGGTCAATTATGACCCAATTGAACACATTGAGTAGGGAGTTCAAAGTTCAAAGTTTGACATGACTGAGATCACATGAATCACATGATGCAATGGGCTCTTTGCAGAATAGAATGGGCGCATCAGTAGTGGAAAAGCAGGAAGCAGAGCTTTTGTGGAAATGTTTAGATGTGGTCACTCACAGGCATGGACTGTTTAGATGTGGTCACTCACAGGCATGGACTGTTTTTATGTCGTCAGTCACAGACATGGACTGTTTTTATGTCGTCAGTCACAGACATGGACTGTCTAGAAGTGGTCACTCACAGGCATGGACTGTTTAGATGTGGTCACTCACAGGCATGGACTGTTTTTATGTCGTCAGTCACAGACATGGACTGTTTAGATGTGGTCACTCACAGGCATGGACTGTTTAGTTCATTTCTGTACCTTAAAAGGTACAATTACCTACAGCTATAGGGTACAATTGGCAGACCCTTGAGGGTACAGCCCCAGTGACAAGTAAAGGTACAACTTGGTAATCTTCTTTCTGACAATACACAGGAATGTTCTGTTTAGATGTGCACAGTTGCAGTCATCATCATTCATAGGCATGGACAGTTTATATGTGGCCAGTTAGAGGCATGTGTTGTTCCCATATGGTCAGTCATAGACATTCACTGTTTAGATGAGGTCAATCACAGACATGGACTGTTTAGATGTGGAAAGTTACAGGCAGGGACGCTGCTAGAGATTTTTGGCCCCTTGAAAGCATATCATATTGGGCCCCAACCCAGATCAATCCAATTATGTCAGTCAGGGGCCTTTGGAGTTGTCCTAACTCTCCCCCCTCCCCTTACGGCACCCCTGGTTACAGGTACGGACTTACTTGTGTGCTGGGCAGTAAGCAGGTGTGCTTCTTCCCTGACAGACTTTCTTTGTAATTCTGCATCTTGATCATCCGGATTTCTGCTGAGGTATTATGTCTGCATTGATTTACACCACGGTGCATTAAGGTGGCCGCAAAGTAGACGGCCCCTTTAAACAGGCTCTGCTATATGTCGTAAATATTGAATTGGATTCTGATTCACTGACCTTCATCGCTCTCATGCCTTGCAAATGTAATCACATGCGTAAGTGCCTCCGCCGTTTCCCACCAAAACCAATCTGGTATTCACGTCCTCACACGACGTGTGATCTGGACCCAGAGAAGTAAACAGAGCCAGAGAACACAATCTAGCTGCCAGTGGGAACTGCGGCAGAGATGGACACAGGAGGGCTCCCATGCCAAAGCGAAGACAGGCTTAGGAGCAGCCCCTGCCGGTGACCGTCCAGCCTGCTCGTATTCCCGCAGACGCACGGAGCGTTTGGAGCCATTTCACATGCTCCCCCCCCCCCCCCCACACCACTCTCCTGTACTACTGCAGGTGGAATTTTGCATGCATGGCCGACCCTCTTGGCTGCAGTCCGCGTTGCTAGGCGACAGACGATCCAACAGCGAAGGGGACCTGACATTAGGAAAAGCAAATTGACCACAGGAGGCCTAATCTGGCGTGAAACAGCAGCTGGACGACTGCACTCCATCACAGAGACCAGTGGTTGTCAGGGGGACAGACCTCCTTGAATCCCAGCATGCCGCGCTCCCGTAGGTGGTGGGCCAGACCGGGCACGGCTACGTGATCCATATTGGGTCATGCAGGAGGTGAAGGCTGAGATGTGGCGGTACAGATGCCCATCAACGCTTGGGACAGCTGTCTTATTGCTTCACGTCTGATGCCTGGACCCTTCTCAGAAGGGCACGGGGCACAATACAGAGATAAAGCATGTTACTGCACCATACCTCTCGCCTCTGTCCCTTTAGGGGCAATATCCATTCAAGGGCAACTGCAGTCCCCATTTCAGGATTGAGATTCAAGATGGTTTATCCTCATTTCTAGAACATTGGGGTATCATGTTAGGCAACAAAATTAGGTACCGAGGCCTAGTGAACAGCATTATAGTTTAAAACAAATATTCACTTCTAGGGAAAAAATGAATTTCAAACAGTATCAAGTGATAAGGCAACCGCCCGCTAAGCCGGGAGAGCAGTAAGAACAGAACAGAATCACAACGTATCAAAATTTAAGGAAAATTAACAAGCTACAACAGAAGCTGGAATTGGACTCACTTGAACTGGACAAAGTGAAGTGTAAATGAACTCCCTGTTAAAGTACAACTCGTCCACAATGGCCCCGCACTGTTACTCCCTCTGGCCCGACACTCACACCTCTCAGGATTTCCTGGAGTGCGTCGTACAGCTCGGAAGGCTTCTGCACTCCATTGAAAGAGCATGTCTACTAGCCTGACAAAACAACTCAGTGTAATGAGGTACTGGGGTTCCCCAGCTCTGTGAGGGCAGGCAGGGGGTCTGTGTCTAGTCAACACACTGTCTAAATAAATACAAGGCACCAGGCGCCACGACAGTGGGTTAACTAACAACTTATTATTTCACTTTAGCCAACAGGGGGCTGTTTGGGCTTTTATGTCATTAATGTTCTTTATCAGCTTTATTTTAAAATATGTAACAGTTATTCTTAGTCACAACAGCTGAAACAAAGATGGGAAATCTTATAATGGCCCCTGGTAGATATTCTTTTTCATTCAAAATGGCTCTGTTGCCCGGAGTTGGTCATATTGGCTTTAAAAGAGGTGCCCAGCCACCATAATATATCTCCTTTAGTCTAACAAGTCTTCAAAAACCACAGGTTACATATTTGTCCTGTGAGGCTCAAAATATCTGCTACCGAAACAGTAAATTCTCATTACTAGAGTCTGGTTTGCCTGGGAGCAAACAAATACACACATATATACACATTCACTGGAATACTAAGGACAATTTAGGGTAACATAGTAACCCCAGCACCATAGATTTAGTAATGAATGCAATGCTTCACACAAAGCTGGGACCTATTTGCACCCACAATGCATTTCAACACAATGATTAGATAGATAGATAGATAGATAGATAGATAGATAGATAGATAGATAGATAGATAGATAGATAGATAGATAGATGGATGGATGGATGGATGGATGGATGGATGGATGGATGGATGGATTGATTGCTTTTAAAGCCTATTACAGCCTTATGGATACCAAGCTAGCACCAGGTAGGACCTACTTCTCCAGAAGTGTCTCCATGGTAGATGCACATGGTGGGATGAAGGCAGAAGCCACTCTGAGCACCACTGTTGTATTGAGCTGTTCTTTTTGCGCATGTGCTTTTACTGTTAGCTTTAACAAGTCACTGTCCTCTGACCTCTCTCATTAACAAGGAGTTTCTGCCCAGCACACTGCGGCTGACTGGACATTTTTTGTTTATCGCACTATTTTCTGTAACCTCTAGACAGTGTGGGAACATCCCAGGAAGGTGCCTGAGATGCTGGAACCACCATATCTGGCACCAACAATTACACCACATTTCAAATTGCTCAGATCAGGCATCTTATCCATTCAGATGCTGAGCGAAACAGTAAGTGAACCTCCTGACCCTGTCTGTGTGCTGTATGTACTCAGCGTCACCCACATGATTCACTGTTTGGAGGATCATCCTGTTTGCAGGTATACCTAATAAAATGACTACTGCATGTATGTTTCCAAAAGGATGCTGCAGGCAGATGCAAGGTGAGTATCTGTATGATAATATCAAGGTGCAGTAGGAGCAACACCACAAGTTGCTTTGAAGGTAACTACAAGTACTATAATATCGCCAAGTAGCATGTGGGAAATGGAATTTCAAAAGCACATGAGTAATGCTGTGGTGATATGTTAAAATCCCTGCAGGAAACCCCTATAGCAGGTTCTACACAATTTCAGCTGTGGGGGGGCAGACTGGGGCCAATTGTTCTGTTAGGGGGGCCACATGCATTTGACCTAAATGTCCTCCAAGTATAACTTATACTAGATTGTCAGCATTAAGAAGCAAAAGACAAATTTGAAAACCGATGTTATTTATGCAATGCTTTGCAGTCATATTTTACAGTTTTTACAAATATGTAATTCACTCTGATTTCCTGTTTAGACCGTCTTGCTTCCACAAGCTTGATTATTTTTATCTGTCGTTAACTTCGCTTATCACCAACTTCAGCACCTTGACCACCCGGCACACCCGCGTTAAGAGTCTGTCATGAAAATGTGCTTACGTTTGGTTTCGCCTGCTCCCAGTGCACACAATTTTATCACAGATATATAAATGTAAATAATTAAAATAGTAGTCATAATAATACATTTATTTCAGACGCAAGTAGCATACATATTTAGGGGGGTCATGGGGGGGGCGTGTATGTTGTAACAGGGGCACTGCCCAACAGATTGTTAACTAGAAAATCAGAAAAAAGGGCACAGTGGTATTATTTCCTTGAGAAGACAAAGGCACTTTTGAATCAATAAGTATTAAAGTGATAACATTATGATAGGCAGAATGGAAAAGGCAGTTCTGGTGAAACATGATATGAGTCTCATGTGACATTCACAGTTATAGGTAATGCCAAGGTTTTTAACTAAATGAAGGAAGCTGTCAGGCTGCGAATAATATAAAACATGAGAACATGTGTGACAGAGAACAGTGGGATATCTTTTGTTTTATGTAATTTGTTGACTAATAGATTTAAGCATCTTCAGTTATCAATTATCTAGGTCTAGATCTATGTGTCATAAAAGTGAAAATGAATGTCATCTTCCCAATTGGTGCCTCCTATAAATACAAATGTAAAAAAAGAAACTGGACCTAAAACCAGGCCTTGTGGGACACCCTAGCTGACCCATCTTGTATGTAATATAACTCTCTGACAATCAGACAAAAACAATTTGAATGGTCTGAACAGGCCCAGAGGGTTCACTATCACTACCGGTCATAGCCAATGTGGTGCCCTAGGCAAGCATCACCGCTGAAGCCTCCCCCCAAGGCAAAGTGGAATTAGCTGGCAAATCGACACCCCCTCAGAAGCTGGTGCTCTAGGCAGTGGCCTATGTCATCTGTAGGATGGACCGGCCCTATTCGCGATTAACTGTTTCCATCTGACTGATACCTTTTAAAACATGATAGTAATGAGACTAGAAATGCTTCTGCAGGATAAATAGCACAGTAAAGGTAGCACAGTATCAGAAACACCTCAAGTAGTATATGATTAAAGGCAATATGGTTTTATACTAGGTAAGTAATGATGTACTCCAGGATCTCACCCAGAGATGGAGCACTGACTAGGCCAGTAATCTACTAACATTCCGAGGAATTCCAAAGAACACACATGTACTGTAATAACTGAGATGTAATTTAATTAGCCATGCACGAACTCATCCTTTGTTAAAAATTCATATCTGATCCTTTCTGTCTCACCACACAGTTATATTATCAACAGCTTCCCAGGCAGAATTTGCTCTCTGTGAGGCGGGGAGTGTCTGGAAGGCTCAAGGACTATCGCCTTTCCAGCCCGAGGACCACTAACATCAAAAGTCAGGCTCATAAGCGGAGTATGTAATTGGTCACGTCGCAATTAGGCCCGTGTGCCATTATTACACCTGGGTGTTATGTATGCAAAGCGATTAGCCAGCGGCAGTGATAGGAAGAGGGGTTTGGGGACGCATTATGAGAAACACTCCTGGCGAGTTCTCAGGTCATTACACCACTAACTGGACCATATGGCAAACAAACTGGCGCTAACATTTTTTTCTGTCCTTAGTCTGGCATTTTTCAAGAGCAAACAAAGTATCCCGGTCACAGCTGTACTTTAGCATATATGTGTAAGTCTAGGGGGCCTGCCATCAATCATTTCTCCCACTGCTTGTGAGAAACATCGAATAATGTCCTCAAGCGATATCACCAAGTTTATATTACACCTCAAGGGACGAAGCAGGCAGTTAAACTATGTGGATGATTTTGCACAATTTCTGCAGTACGCTATAGCTTTCATGTATGTTCTTGGTGAAGAAGTAGAAGATGATGTTAAGGAATTGGTATTATGATTGAAAGGTCTGTGACCAGAGCTCTGAAGGGGAAACATTGTTATTCCCTTTGGCAAGGTACCTAAATGAGTATCTAGTCACAGCAGGAAAAAATTCCTGTTAAGTTTATAACTAGCAGACGCACAGATATCCGAGCAAATTCAAAGTTCCTCTTCACTTTATACCCTTTACTGAATGCATCATCAAAACATCATTGCCACAAAAATGGAGCCGAATCATCATTGAAGCTATTTTCATTTCCCAAGCTTGAAATACACCCCAGTTTTATAAGGAGTGAATTGGTGGGGGGGGAGACTCAGGCCCGTGCCCAGGTAACTTCTGGAGCATCATTAAGGATGCAATAATCAGGAAAACATTACAAATAATTTAATGCAAACTGATTCAGCTTTATTAATAAAAGCCTGAATTATATCCATATTTTTAAAAACAAATGGTTATGTCCCAACCTATGCCCCCCTCCCCAACAGATGCCTTTTGCAGTCCATTAAGTGAGGTACACATACATCCACATAGACTGAAACAGCCATAAGAACTTGGAGATGTATAGAAAGACCATTGAGTAAAGTCTCCTAAGAACAGTTTCCAACTCATTTGGAAGTATTTGTATTAAAGACAGAACAATTTTTACATTCACTGGAAAGTTTTGTGTGGTATTGGCAGTAGTAGTTCTGGTCACACCATGAACCCAAAAGCAAATAAACAAATAAATAAATAAAGTGGTTTTAACCAGCACAGTCAAAAAACAAATCCTTGGCTCCTCTCTGCGCTCCTCTCCCTCTCACACGGCAGTTGGATCCCAGCTTCCTAGACCTTTCCTCTTTTCGGGAAAAGGCTGGGCCAGCTGGTACCTTTTTGATGTGCCTTTCTCTTCAGCACTCCCCAGCGCTGGCTGCTCCCCTGTCTGCGCGCCCCGCTCTTCCTCAACACCCAGCTCTGAAGCGAAATCCTTCTGGGTCCCAATTAAGACTCAAAGCTGCTGTTCTCTGTATGATAACAACACCAAGCGCTGACAACATGCTACCTGTCAACAGGAACATCAACACCCACCATCTGTTCCCCTGCAAACTGTCTTCATTACGCACAACCCCACAATACATTGCTTTCTCAAAAAAATGGAAAAAAGAATTAAAAAAAAAAAATTCTAACTTAAAATCCTCTCTCATTACCTAGTAATCTCAGTCAAACAAAACAGCTCTATTTTAATTCAGCCTTTCCTCATGTAGGTATTCCTGTAGATCTGAAAAGGAATGTTTTGAAATAACAGCCACAAAAAGGCACCATTTTCCCTGCCTGTTAAAACAACGGCTAATTAACATGCAGGCTATCTTTGTAGGTAACCACATTTTCAACCTAACACCCCTGTACCCTTAATAGCTTTCACAGTCGGAACAAATTATCCAGAAGAGCAGATAATAGATTTTCTTTTTTTAATTAAGATGGAGTTTTTCTTCTTTCTGGTCTATTAATCAGAGGATGAACTGTAGTTTGGAAGAGAAGAAATGGAGGACAGACTCTCTGAGCGGCCATATTTCTGTCTACATTTTGAGGGGCAACAATCAAGGACATTGGGGGGGGTGTCTCTACCTGTTCGTCACTCAAGCAGCTCGTGCGTGTATCGTGAGCTATAAACCGGGTACTCTGTCATTATGCATGTACAGTATTTGTGAGCAGGCATATCATTGAGGACGCGGACATGAGCAATACCCATAATCCTGCGCTGAAATGAAGAATACCCTCATGTATTGGCGCTTTTCCACTGCCCCCAAGAACCAAGCCATACTGAGAAGAGATGGTACCCACGCTTGCATGGCCCTGGTAGCTCGGACGTCAGTGTGACCAAACAGAGCTGGTCACCACCATCTGATTGGTGGAAACGCACAGAGATACCGGTGATCTATGTCAATTTGCATGGATTATCTAAAGGAAAAAGGGACATATTCTATATATTATTCATTATTGGTAGTATCGCACTGGACGATATGGCAAACAAACTACATTCCTGTTAACTCCTTGGTAAGACCCCACCTAGAATATTGTGTGCAGGTTTGGTCACCATACCTTAAGAAGGACATTGCTGCCTTGGA
>JAAGVU020000032.1:9732897-9765663 GCA_011763525.2 Mormyrus iriodes
TGACCATAGGTGAGGGTAGGAACGTAAATCGACCGGTAAATTGAGAGCTTCGCCTTCTGGCTCAGCTCCCTCTTCACCAAAACAGAACGGTGCAGCGTCCGCATTACTGCCGACGCTGCACTGATCCGCCTGTCGATCTCTCGTTCCCTTTTTTCATCACTAAAAAATTTCCAACCTCCTACTTAAAAAAGTACTATAGAACAGCTGAACGGAATGGATTCGTAATGCAAATTTATTCACGCTATTGCTAATTCCGTGAGTGTTTGATGCTAACATAAGACAATGATTCTCACAGATGTGCTAGCAGAAATGAGTACACCAGCAAATTATGATGTACTCCGTGTGAACAGGAAATAAGCATCTCTTTGGTTGTTCCCAAACCCAGCAACGCCTTTACTGAGCCGACCAGTCTGCAATGGAAAATCAAAGCAAGCCGGAACCACGCTGTAACTAGTGTCTCTTCACAGTACGGCTCGGGTACAGCCTGGTTCCTGTATGCCGGTGGAAAAGCACCATATGTCTCTCACACAAACACACAGAAACACATGCAAAACTCAGATGCATACATGTATCTTGGGATGCACACGTCTCATCTGTAAGGAAAAATCTGCTAAGTAATGTTTTGTGTTGTTCTTCTTTGGACTACATATTCAGTGAACGTGGTGTAAAACACTTCTGTCCTGCAGGATTTTGGCTGGAATGGATGCTAACAAAACCAGAGCTGTAGTGCTGTTATGGTAGAATAAACACACAATGGCTACATCTGATATAGAAACGTCTACTGTTAGATCACTGAGAAGTTCAACCGAGCTCCCAAAATCAGCAAACAAGGGAGCCAACGGGGAATGAGAATGTAAATTTGCAGGACGTGCATCTCAGGTCTTCAGGGGGAGTTCAATTTGAATGTCGTTTCTATTCCGTGTCTCATCCCAGCTCACGAGAATGTAACTATCACACAGCTTGCAGGAGAAAGCTCCATAGATCTAATGCCTGCCAGAGAGCTCAGCAATCCTGTGGGACAGCATCAGTGGGAAACATTTGACGAGTTTTTGCTTTATTCTTTCTCTCCGTTGTTCCATATTCTCCAGTTGCCTTCATTAATCGCTCACCAGGACGTTTTCGGAAGTAATCACATATACACGGTGTCTCCTGCGCAGTCAGGTGGACTAAGTCCATTTCCTCTGGAAAACATTACATTTCGCAAAGGAAGAAAAGGACAAATGAACGTAAATAACCAGTACGAACAGAATTCATAGCAATGGACTTCTGCGTAAAATATTTCCTTCTACACAATAGTGTCAGTTTTTGCATGATTATGTCTCTTTTTCCAACCACTCCTGCCCTAAACTACTGAGTTTCTTATACTGATACGTTAGGAAAATATCACAAAAGTAACTATGCAAAGACTATTCATTCCTTATGTGTTTTACTGCACATAATGTAGGGAAAATAGTTCATTTTCAGCCAGACAGAGAAAATATAAATGGAAATGGTAGAGAATCTTCTAGAAAATTATGGGAGAGACAATATCGTGAAAGAAAATTTATAAGTGATGCTGGACAATATCTCGAGGTAATAGGGTTGTACTGGTGAGTACAAATAAGTGTACTTTATAGTCAAATCCGTTTCTGTTTTTCGTAAATAGCCATACAACAAGGGGGTAAATTTAATAGAAACATTATTAGTTTCTATTATTGATTATATAGGATTTCAAATATAAAGATCATGTCTGTTGTCAGGTTGTTTAAAAGGCTGATTGTTTATTTCAGTCAATTATAGAGAAACTGAAAGGGTGACAAATATAGTTTAAGGGGTAATGAAAAACAGCAGAGCGATGTTTGAGCGTCCCCATCTCTGTATTTTGTCCAGCCCGCGTCCCCTAACTGTCCTTGCTGTTAAAAGTGTCATGCGATGAATAATGAAGACTACAAAGGTGCCAAATGTTCCATGCAAGAAGCAATGACTGCGTGATGTAGCTCGTGCCACGTGTAGGGCTGAACATCTGTCTGCCTGCCACACCAAGGCTGCTCCACGTCTTTCCTGGCCCCTCCCATGCTTCACACACCGGCGCCTGGTCACTGGCTGTTACCCATTGGACCAATGGGAAAGACGAATGTGTGTTTCGGTAGACTTGATTGGTTCACTTATAGTTACATTAAAACAGGCAAAAAAAAATTTTAATTGTAGGAATTTTTGTAACTTGGGAATTACTCTGCAAGGCACAGATTATCCTTTTTCCGGTGATGCATGACGCTTAATGTTATTAACACTGATTGCATCAATTTGTGAAAATTTGTGAGCATATGTATGTACTATACAGTTGTGCATATCTTCAACTTAAAGTGTTACTCTTAGAAAAATTATAGAAACAAAACATTTCATGAGTAAAACAAAAGCCATTATGTTCCCATTTTGACCGATGCGAATTCTGCAGGCATTTCAGAACTTACTTTTTAATAGTATATGCTGTAGCACAGAAACCAATGACCTTTTCAAATGCAATTCTTCTTTTAGATTAAACCGATACACCGCTGATAAAATGCATATTTTCCAAGTGCTTTGCATGTGAACAAGATACAAAAGAATTCATCTCGTTCGGCTGCACCCCACCTATGCCACTGGATGCAGATTTACCAAAGACATTCATTTATTACTGTCACAGGAAAACAGGAATCAAAGATCCAAAGACACATTAAATATGTATTAAACCACTTTATTGCTGATACTCTTCAGTATAACCAAACAAAAGAGGAGGAAGTTTTACATGGTTTGCCTGTTCTAGTTAATTAATAAACGACATGCAGATGCTTTTAAAAAAAAAACGACAACAATACCGAATAGTGGAGAGTGTGGCAAGCAGGTTTGGATACTCTGACTATAACTGAAAGGTTGCCAGTTCAAATCCCAGGGTCCCAGGCAGAATCATTTCACCGTTAGACCCCTGAGTAAGACCATTAACCCCCCCATGTGCTCCAGAGACTGGATTACATCACTTTGCATAAAAACAGCTGCTGAATAAATTAAATGTATATTTGTCAACATTGTCCAGGTAACTAGATATATCTGCCTGCCTCAGGATCTAAAATCAAAGATTAGTCACAATAACATGGGGAGGAGGCACCGCGGTGGGGTCGTTTGCTGAGTTTGTGACTGTAAAGCCACCTTGGCCGGCAGGATGATGTCACCGTTGGGTCCTTGAGCAAGGCCCTTACCCCCCCTGCAAATGACTGACCCTACCTTCTCGAAAACATATAAATAGGTAGGACAAATGTAATGATGTTTAAACTAAAGAAGTTTAAACACGATCAACCTATAACATTCAATGGCAGTGAGAGGCCCTTCATTTTACCTGTAGTCTGAACACATTCCCATAGTCTTCGTATGTTGATATTATAACCCCCTTCCATTCATAGCATTTCAAATATTGCATAGTCTGTGAAATAAGAGGATTACATACATTGCAGTTCATGAGAAAGTCCAAATTTGTCTGCGGTTATTTAAAGGTTTCAGAATACTGCTGAGGTGGACAATTCATTAAAAAAATGATTAAAGTCCATCCATGTTTCCTGCTGTCTAACACAGGCCAGTCCACTCTGCCGGAGCTCCAAAGAGCTTTGGTGTTTTCCAGATATCAATTGGTTAATTAACTTTATTCGGATTAAAATATTAGCAGTTTTTTTTCTGGGGTATTTTCCAGTCAGAGGCAAATTTGTGACTATAAGTCAATTAATGATAGGTGAATGTATATTAAATTATATAATGCACAATATGTCAATTCATTTGTATATATGTGACATATGTATCTAACTGTACGTGTCTTTATGTTTGGATATAAATAAAACATTATCTCCGATTTGAACATGGCGAGCAGCTAAGCGCTTTGCCCTCTTCCTCCCTGGGAATACAGGGGAGGTGTGCGTTTGGAAATGTGTTATTGTGTTTTGACAGCATGACACCTGCCGCAATTCTTCAACAGAAGCACGGCCCTTTCAGTTTTCCCCAGTGTTTTATCCTGCATTCTAATGTCCTCAGAGGCATTTACCACTTAAATTACAGCACATACAGGGGCACTGGCCCCAGCTGAAAGTTTATTGAACCCCCAGAGAGCCCCCTCCCCTGTCACTCACCAA
This sequence comes from Mormyrus iriodes, assembly GCA_011763525.2. Lineage (NCBI taxonomy): Eukaryota > Metazoa > Chordata > Actinopteri > Osteoglossiformes > Mormyridae > Mormyrus > Mormyrus iriodes. The sequence goes on from JAAGVU020000032.1 coordinate 9,737,028, forward strand.
CTGAAAACATATAATTGGATAATGATAAGGTAGGCTCCTATATGAATTATGGCTCCTCTTTTGCCCCCCACCTTAAGAAAATTCTAGAATTCCCCCTATGTATATCACAGTGTTTCTCAGCCCAGTCCTCAGGGTCCCCAAGACGGTCCACATTTTCAGGAAACTGGACCGGTTTGAGAAATACTGGCATAGCACACATAGTGCTAAAAGATCTGTATGACGTAAAAGTGGGTTTCCTCATGTTTTACGTAAGTCAGACCTCTGATTCACCAATAAGACAGTCACCTCACAGTCGTACTCGCATCACATTGGATGCCAGCATACCAGCCCCAGGGGCCTCATAGAGTCCTGCAAGCTGAGCACCGAACTTTGAAGAGGAAGCTGCATTCGGCCCCATTAAAACAGCAAGTACGCCGCCCCAGGCAAGCCTCTCACTCCGCCCGCCAAGATTCAGGAGGCCTCCTTTGCAGCATGACAGGGAATCAGGCAACTCTGCTCAATACAGGAGTGGGCAGGAGCTCCTTTCCTGCTGCCAAGGACATCCCATAATGACATTTTGGGAAAATTCCCCCACAAAGGCTGGCCTAATCCCACCATCTAGTCATCAACGTGGAATTCACATCCTACCAATGATTTAAAGGATCAGGTGGTAAATCCATGATAACCTTTTAAACAGGCTCCCTGGTGGGTTCATACTCTGTCCTGAGTTGTTAGTAATACTTTTATAACCATGCCCAACAACAAGGTCATCATTCAATTTAGGTAACCTTGTAAATCCTGAGATTCAGCAGAATCAAATGACTGCAAGTGTAACTGTCTAAATTAGCGTTATAATATTTTTCTCAGTGCAAACCTGTTGTTACAACTTTCACTGTTTTTGTAACCTAGTAAAAAAGATCATATCCGGCTATTATAAAAACCAAAAATATGAATTCGAGATTATTTTTTTAATTGATTTTAAAAATGAAAGACATTTTGAGACATCATTATTACTGTACAGTTTTATTATGATTATTGCTCAATATGATAGAGTTCTTTATAAGAAAATCAAAAATAAGGAAAGTAATAGGACAGGTGCTGTGTGTTGCGATTTACTGTGTGAGGAGGCAATGGACATTGATGGAGAGACAAAGGAGTTCATTTATGTACAATTTATGATATACAGAGATTATTCTTGAAAAAGGTCATTTTTGTCATTGATGTTTACAACATGGTGGTGCAGTGGTTAGCACTGTTGCTTCACACCTCTCGGACCACAGTTTGAGTCTCCGCCATGGCTCCATGTGTGTGGAGTTTGCATGTTCTCCCCATGTCCTCTGGGTTTCTTCTTCCCCCCACAGTCCAAAAACATGCTGAGGTTGATTGGAGTTGCCAAACTGCCTTTGAAAACATACCTTTGTAAATGAAAGGGCTTCTTCCCTGGTTAGGACAAGTGGCTACAGAAAATGGATGGATTTTTACAACATAATGCAGGTGCTAAAGCAATATTTAATTTATTGGACAGTTTCATCCATGAAGAAAGTATGGATCTACAGGAATATGCACAGACTGAGCTTAGCAGACTGAGTGTTTCATTGATGTAAGTTCACTGTGTGTCACTCATGACCAAAAGAATGGTGTGTGAGGAGTCCAAGGAGATGCCCGTAAGTCAGCAGGGCAGTGTGCTGGGTGGCATATGGGGCAACATGCAGGGCAGATCGTGAATCTCATCAAATCACAGCCTCTTAATACATGCTCCTCTTTGACCTCGTGTCAAGACATGGAATCTGACAATCAGTAGCTGGCTTTCTTCGTGAAGAGTCGCGGACCATCTCATCCAGCGGTGTAAGACTTTTTAAATCTAATATGACTAAATCTCACTTATTCCTTATGGTTAGCTCACCTCCCTTGACACCTCCATCTGAGCATTTAAATGTGCTGAGCACACTGTTAGGGGTATTCAAATATCCTACTTGCAGCTGAAGTAAATTCTTCGGGTTCTGAAACTCAGGATTTTTGGCTAATCGAGGCTCTAGGTGTCATGTCAACATGCTTCCAGCAAGATGCCCAGCAGTGCAATGGAAGAGTACTGCCTTCATTACATATGTCAACATCATGATGATGTAACTGGCCTTGAATCATTTTCATGAAGGTTACAAGTCATCTGTATGCATTCTTGATCAGTACACCAGTACAATGGGTTCAACCAGTTTGTCTGTGGAAATGGAGGATCAGATCATTGGACTGAAGTCTTGATAAGACTTTGGACCTTGTAGACTCCCACATCCTGCGACTTTTCACTGTTGCATGTAAAGAGAGGTGGGAGAAATGAGGCTTCGAGCCCACTGCATCCAGGATTACTGTGTGCTATCAATCACCGGCCGCTTTAACATACTTCCCACTGGCTCCCGTTGGATTTAGCCAGGCAGTGATTGACAGTGCAGAACAATCCCACCCACCTTGGGCTTTGAAGCCTCAATTCTTCAGTCAAAACTTTTGAGTAGGACTGCACCAACTGATACATATCCGAGTGAAGCCAGGTTTTTCAACATTGAAAACTAAATACTGGAACAAACTCTACGTTGAAGGCAACTTCAAACTGTCACTTTGGAAAATTGAGTCTTCCACTGCTCTACACTGGAGCAGGAATAATTCCCAGATCTTCCACAGGCATGTAGAAATTGACAAAGAAAAGTGTATCAGATTTATCTATAGAAATCTCGGAAGAGCTCCGAAGTTGCGTTGCACAGATTGCATTGAGAATATCATATAATATGCTGTATTATGGAATGAGGTCATCGCAATTAAAACCTAAGGGGGGGGCTTAATCTGGAATGAAGGCTGAAGAATCCTTTATGTATAACTAGAAAATGTGACATACTTGTGTAATGCACACAGATATCCATCCATCTTCCATGGCTGTTTATTTGGTACAAGGCCACAAACGTATTCCAGGGAGCCCAGGGCAAGAGACATCCTGGATGACATGGCAGCCCATCTCAATACATACGCACTCACACACACAATCACACAATATAGGCGACGTAGAGATACAAATGCATCTGAAAATGAAAAGTCCACACACACAGAAGAGAGGCAGGATTCAGAGCCCAGCCCTGGAAACACCACACCACCCCTATGTGTAAAATAACTAGTTAATGTTTTCATAAATTACCCCATTTTCAACGTTCAGAACTTCATTGTTTGTTACATAAATTTTTCATTGTTTTCACAATTGCAGTTGGCACCATGGGTTAGGTGCAGGTTATTAATTACAAATAATTCGGTATATCCGGATAGACATCTGGGAGAACAGGAACACTGTGATTGCAAGAAAATGTCTGAATTTCTAAGGATTTACAGGCAATGAAAAGTAGGACAAGTGACTAACGGTGGATTTATACTTTCTGTCCCAAAATCTCATCTCCTTCAGTGGTCTGTAGCAGACAGATTAATGTTATCCCAGACTGCAGGAAACTACATGTTGCAGCATGTGATTACAAGCTACCGAATCACCACATATGCAGACTATTAACTGGTCAAGTTTATAAAGACTCACATTCAATCAATTCATACACAGTAACATCAATCTACAATCCAGAAACAGCAAAACTGGGAATCATTGTTGCTTTTAGTGATTAAATCTATCATATTAACAATTTTTACAATAACATGTTTGAGGTTAATGGCAATTTAATCACCAAGAATTTCATTTATGTATTTATTTTGAAGATTTGCAAGGAATGAGTCCATATATGTTCTAAACCAGTTGATCTCAACTGGTTCAGCCGCTGGACCGACATACGTTTTTGTTTGCATTTGGTTGGTTTGTTTGTTTGTTTGCTTGTTTGTTTGTTTATTTGTTTGTTTGTTTGATTCCACAAAAACAGAGGGAAGGTGGAGCGGACGGTAAAACATAAAAATGACTTCCGGGATGATTTTGTATATCATTTGCGGCCACAAAATTCCGATATTACAAGAAATTTTCAAAATATTTTTTTAACCGCACAATCTGTGACCCAGTGAAAACGTTTCCACAACCCACTTTTGGGTCACGACCCCCAAGTTGAGAACCACTGTTTTACACCACTTATCCAGTACAGGGTAACAGTCACCCTGGGATGTGACAGGAAACCTAGGGCACAAAAAAAGGATTCACCCTGCATTTGATGCCAGTCCATTGCAGGGCACACACAATGAGGGCAAGTCTGAAACACCCAATGACGTGCTTTTGGACTGTTGGAGGACACCAGAGTACTTGATGGAATCCGACACCAAGAAGGGGAGAACATGTAGACTGCACACACAGTGGGGTGAGGCCACAGCGCCACCCAGGGCCATCCTGCATTAAACCTCATAACCAGATATAATCAGGTGAGGACCAGGTTAGCAGAAAGGATGACTAGCCGCTGGCTCCTTTATGCTGTGGGAGAAGGTGTGCAGCTGTTTGGTCACATGACAGGAAGTGAAAATCAGACTGATGTTTGACTGCTACATTGAAATAAACTGAAACAAAAGTTAGACCAACCAGAACCAGAAATTCTCTCTACTCAATGCATAAGAAAAATGATCATCTTAATATTCTGGCCTAAGGCAGTATGAAAGTAAAATTAAAGGTAAAATAGGTAAAAAGCATTTGGGTTATAGGATAAAACATGTCTCTGCATAAGATGTTGTAAAGAAGCACAACCATCTGTTAATTCCCAGCGAATGAATCATGTTTGATAAGAATTCGACGAGCACATCAAGGCTGGCTAACGTCGCCTAGCCAATCACGTTCCTTCCTGGTTTTTTTCCATTGGCGCTGAAAAATCATTGCGAGTCTATCCAGCTTCTTCCTATATCTTCCTATTTCTAGTGTTCCGCAGAAACTCAGCACTCCCAAGGCACTCTTCAAAGTAAAGGGTCAGCCACTGGCCTCTTTGGCAGCTTCCTCGGTGCTTTGCGAGCAACCGGGGCTGAGCGTGCTGTCACGGTGATGGCGGGGAGAGTGACTCGGGTGAGACCACGGTGCCACTCCAACTCTGACCCTATTCACAACACACGCTCAGATGTGACACCCATGTTGCGGGATACTGCGACACTTTCTGAGACAGGCGAAATTTACTGCAAAAAAAGTTGCCTTTCAGACTAACAGTATAACTTAGACAAAAAGACAGTATACATTAAGCCAGTGTTTCTCAATCTGGTTGTCGAGGACCCAGAGACAGTCCATGATTTTGTTCCCTCCCAGATCCCTACCAGGAGAAAAAATGTAGACTGTCTGGCAGGGAGCATGGAGGGAGCAAAAACATGGACCCCAAGGACTGGATTGGGAAACACTATATTAGATGTTTAACAGACAAAGCAGTTTTGATGTTAAACCTTACAATGACAAAGTAATTGCAGTCTGTACTTGACCGGATCTGGTTTCAGCATGTCTTAGTACAGCTGCTGTTCAGCTGCTTAACCCTAACCCTCACCAGCCCCCTCACTCCTTTGGTATTTACTAAGATAAAATAATATGTATGTGTTAGTGCTCAAAGTGTGATTTTTTAGGAATCGGCACTAATTATGCTATCAGCAGCGTACCTGCGGTCCTCTAGAGAAATAAAAACACGCTGGTCAGATGCCAAAGTGCTCCTCATGGTAGTACGGGAGACGACAGCGGTCAGCGGCCTGGCCCCATGCGCCTGGCAGAGTGCCTCATTTTAGCCAAACAGTGCATGCTACATTTTCACCTTTCTAAGAAAGGAAGGTCTAATCAAGAGCTGCACCGAGTCAAGAACCGAGTCGATACATTTTAATGTGCTAGATTGGTATTGGAATCATCCATCCATCTGTATCTGCTTATCCTATACAGGGTAACGGGGAGTCTGGAGCCTGCGGTGCAAGGCAGGGAACTACTCAGGATGAGGTGCCAATGGTATTGGAATCATTAACTGCTCAGACTGATTCTATACTGTTAAGTAACAGCAATCCATGGAAGAGGACAAGGTACATATGATCAGGCAGCATATACAGTGTGACTCTTACTGACTGGTGAAGCAAAACATTACAAACAAAGCTGATTGTTTGCCTCAACAATGTACTAAACTAAAGTCAGCTTTTGAAAAAGCCTATTATGAATATAATTTTGTGTATTTTCTTCAAAAGCCTTGATATACAGCCATGGAAAAAATTAACAGACCACTCAATATTTATAAAACAAATCTGTATTTTTAAATCCTGGTTTAATTCTGGTTCTGCTGACAGAAGCTACGCTGAGCAGCAGGCTGCTTCAAGGTTCAAAGTTTCTAAGACAGCAGTACGCAAGAATAAGGTGAAGCAGGAGACACTGGGAACGACCAGAATCCAGCCAGGTAAAGGGCGGAAGCGACTTTCTAATGCCAGAGATGACCGTCAACTTATCCGGCAGTTTCTCATGAATCGGAGGATGACATCAAGTGACCTTCAAAAGGAATGGGAGACATTAAGTGCAGGTGTGAAGTGCACTGCTGGGACAGTTTGCATCAGGCTCCTAGAAGTAGGACTGAAGTCCCATAAAGTAAGGAAGAAGCCCTTCATTAATGAGAAGCAGGGAAGAACCAGATTTCAGTTTACGCTATATATATATATAACCATTTTTTTTTGCAAATTGAAACCTAGTTCTTCCCTGCCATATATATATATATGTGTGTGTGTGTGTATATGTGTGTATGTATATAATTCACAGACACACACCCATAAATTCAAAAATGACTGAAACAAAGAATTGTGCTGTGGTCTCTTAATTTTTTCCATGGCTGTATATATTTCCAAATGAATCTTTCCAAATTAACATTCTGCAGACTTCTTCTTGTTCTTTGAAGGAGATCATTTATAAAATATAATGCAATTTACGTGGATCAATTGCTTGCTTTTCATATCAATTAATCATAATATTGACTGGCTAACGTCCTTCTTGGCAGCAGCTAAGGGTCCCGTTAACAGCAGCCCCCTTTAACTTTCATTCCCCTGGCTCTGATCAAAACAACTGGCCAAAGAATCTGTACTGAAGTGGGGTGTTTATGTGTCACAGCCAGGGATGAGGGTGGCATTCAGGAGCAGGGCAGTCAAACATCTCCAGCCTGTTCTTTGTCTTTCTTTTTCATCTGATTTCATCCTCTTTCTAATGTAAACTAAATTACTGCTGAATGTCCCTCCGAGCTCCCAGGCATGGCCGTCACCTGTTTTCCAGTAAAATCTGGGCTCATGGCCTCTTACAGGTAGCTAAACAGGTTGGGGGTACAGGGTGGAGGTGCAGAGCAAGTCTGCATGGAGACAGCCCTGCCCTCCCCCCGTATGTCCGCACAGTCCCTCCAGTCTGTCACTTGCTGGCATTTACAGCGCATTTCATTCCACTATTCCTTAAGGACAATCGGTTTTCTCCCCGCTTGCATTAACATAAATGCGAGTGGAAATGAGCGCCATGCTGTATTACTCTTAGCTGTGGCACTGGTTTGGGAGCGGGGGCCAAACAGGCCCGGGGAGGGTGCTATTAACCATTCACGGTCCAGACAGAGCGTCCACACTGCTGCTGGTTCATGACCTTCATGTAATTTATCATTTCTAGAATATAACTCAGCCCAAAGCCATCGGAGGATTCATGAATACGGCTTAAGAAGGTCTACCGAGCTAATGAATCACTGCTTACAAAGCAGCCAGAGTGAAGAATAAACAATAATAAGCCTCGATGATGCGTCGGTCAGCTGACCGCCTCTGATGCCGATAAATGGGCCTTTATTTTTGGTTTCTGAAAGCTCAGTTTGCAGGGGGTGTGTGCGTCCTGGCATGGGGGAGCAGCTGACAAGCTCATGTACTCACTTCACCCTTTTCTCACTTATAGTCCTTATATAATTCCTTGCTGTATAGTGTTGTCCCCTCATCCTCAGTTAACGCCCACATCTTGCCACTCCCACCGTCCTCAGCCGCAGCGCTTGTGTTACCCAATACCCCCTTTGTTTTTCAGTGTCCTCTGTCCTCGTCTCCCTGCTCCCGTCACCAAACAAAGTCCCCGTTCCTTCACCCCAGCCCTGTGTCCTGCAGCTCTGTTCACTATCCTGCCTGGTTTCGGAAGAAGCTCACACTGCTGTGTGGAGCGTAATGGCGCCACCTACGTGTCTGGAGCATTTAAACGGCAGGTGTTTCATGACTTTCACCTTGAAGTACACCAGAGGCTTCCATGACGGAGGTAATTATTCTGGAAGATGAAGGGCTAAAGCTGCCCCTTAAAACACGGACCCACTGTTTTAGACTTCACTGCATTATCAAATAACATTTCATGTCTCCCTAATAAGGCCTTTCCTGTGCAGGCAGCCGAAGGGAAAATAGTGCTGCAGAAAAAGGTTACACAAGATTCATCCAGTTTTTTTGAAAAGCAGACAAATAAATCGCTTACCTTCCTCCTAAAAACATGGGTATTAGGAGTCAGTTGGAGATATTCCGGTGCACCCAGACTTCTAACAGCTGAATATATCTTTCATTTGCCCTCACAACCCGGGTTGCAGTAAAACTGTTTTATTCCGGGCATTTACGTTTTCAGCTAAATCCTCTGATGATTATATAAACACTTTTTATAGGTATGCTTGTTCTGTCAAATTAGGTCTTTTAGTAACGTGGCCCCTCAGGAATTACAGACATATTTCATTTTGCTGAGTGCGGATAATAGTTTCACTGCTGGCCTAAGATGTTTCTGTCCTCAGATCTGATTCATATATCACAGAAAAAGTATCCTAGCGACCTTTTAAAATCTCAGATGACGATGAATCCTCCTGTGGGATTTTGGGGGATTACCGGCAGCAGACAGAGGTGCGTTTCTCAGTTAGAAGCTTAACCAGGCTAAAAGATGGTAAACAACATTGGATTATGCCCATATGGTAATAATATAGCCAGAAAACCTTAGCGTGTTCATCAATGGCATGTTTATCAAGCAAAAAATACAAAATAAGGAAATAAGGAAGATGCACATGTGATGGAAGGCAGCATTCTGTGACTTTGCAGCAAAAGGACTATTTCTTCCATTTCATTTCCAGATTAAATCAAGATAATTGAGCACAGAAGAGGAATAGTACGAAATAGCCATGTTGCTGGGCCAAACTGATTTACTTATTTACGTCGCAGGAACGGACGATGTCGACAGAAAGTGACATTTCCCACTGCTCTGTAGTTCAGAGCACAAAGAATGTCCCTGTGCACTGTCTCTTATCTGTGGGTATTCCTGGGGTAAGCGCAAACACTCACACGGTGAGGCAAAAAAACATGCGCTCTAAAGGGAAACTGTATCCACGGATAGGCGCGTCGTCCAGATAACGGCTTGCCTGCCACAACTCACTCTACAATTCCTCTTCACAAAACAGGCAAAGTTCAGCCCATGTCAACACAAACAATTCAGCTAATGTTTTCCCTTTTTTGATGACATGTGTATGAGAAATGCATTTAAAATGATAAACAGAATGACTCAAAATCCCTGGTTGGCATAAACAGGGAATTCTATCAATGCCGTACAAAGACATATTCTCTCCTGCTTCAGCAAGCATTTCCATACAAGTTGTGCTACACTTTATCACAAACGCTTGTTTACAATTTGAAATCAGCTCATTATTCACTGTCTGTTCCTCTATTTAACAAATAAATTTGTTAGTTTAGTAAAGTGGGCTGGTTTCTCATGCTGTTTTGTTAATAGAATGGTTTGTGCCGGATTCCAAAAGATAACATGTCGGTTCTGTATGGATCATAGTCACTGTGTTTACTGGAAGCACAATCAGAGATCTGAATGACATATCTACTCCTTCAGAAGTCACAATGTAACACAATATCATAAGTAAATGTAAACATGTTTATATGGAGATGGAAGCAGAATAATATTTTGGAGGAGGGGGTTAATCGAAGTCTTTCTGATCTCCATCTCCATCCAGCGGGTCTCCATCTTTAAAGTGTGCATTTATTTGACATATTAAGCCGGGACACTGAGAGAGGCCTGAATGGGCTGCCTTGTGGCTCACACATATGCTTATGGAATCAGTTTAGTGTGATGCTTTTTTCAGTTTACGTGATTGATTCCAGACTTAAAAAACAAATTGTTTCAAAAATGTCTTTGAAATGGTCTTCCTGACACCACAGAGCAAATCCATAGAAACAGAAGGAGACCTATGGAGAGTATATGGACTCATCAGCTGAAAATATGAGACAGGGTGCTTCAAGGTCTGTGCATGACTGTGCATCTGGTCGTCTCAATGCCTGATAATTTGTTATTTTCAGGATTCCTAGTGAGGGATGAGTTGGATTCCTCCCCTAAAAACTTTCTGACATCTGCAGGTTGCCAACCCCTTGGCAGTCCCAGGCTTAGGAAGGACTGTGATTGCTGATGTTTCGGTTTTCCAACAGAGATTTGAATATGTAATGAATAGTGATGGGCTGTGCAAATCAAGCAATGTAAAAGGTCACCGAAAAGGTTCTCAAAGACACACACGTCCTACATTTTAAACGGTCTGCAATCATAAAATTTGTCGGCAGAAGAATTTTGCACAGAATTGAATAACCTTTTTTTGTATGTAGTGTAGACGTACTTGATTGTCTAGAGGAAAACTGTTGCTTCAAATTCTTCCAGCAGCCAGCATTGTCTGTGGTATATTGCCTGGACCATGCCTTGCAGGATTTCTGACCTATAGTTTTATATAATTAATATAAATTAAGCGCAAAATATCATGAATTAATATAATGTTCTTAATAATACTACCACCAAAATGTTGAATTTTGGGGCTTATTAAATCAAATTGGGTTAAAGAATAGAATGTATAGCTATATTTAGGCAACTTGCACAGGCCAGTATCTGTGATAAGCAAATCAAATAAGGTGAGCCTGGTTACGGTATTGCAGCACTATTGCACATGGACAAGGCTGGAGATACTGCTGTGAGAGGTGATGAATCCAGACACACAGGTAGGCGTTCATCCAGCTGACCTCAGGGCCATGAATGAACATCTGTATGAAGACAGCTGATGTAAAAGAGTATCATCGTTCAGCTTTATATGACAGTACTGTGTGTATAACTGTACATGAAGGTCCTAGAATGGTGCTAAGGTAGTAATCGATATGTCTGATTGGAATGACCCTTCCACAGACACTTAGAGCATCAGAACTAGGCAGGGTGTAAGCAAGGAACATATGCAGTTTCAGGTGAACTCCAGCTCTTTATAGGAGGCCATGTATTTCTAGTTACAAGTTATATGGTGCCTCACCTTGAAAATTTCACTACATTATTCACCTCTACCAGAAAGCTTGATTAGTTGAGTTTCACAACAAAAAGCTTAGGGCCAGGATATATAGCTTTGTTGCATATTCCAGTGAAGGACTCAGACATATGTGTGTGTAAGAATTTAACACTTTGAATGAGTAAAACATGAGCTTCAGTGTTCCCCAGGTAAACGTCACCTCCAGTGGGATTGGAGCTATGATGTTTTCTAGGTATTATTACTATAGTAAAAACTGTTTTGAGATCAATTTCAAATTACATTGCCCTCCCTACCAGGGAACATTGCACTGTATACATGTGATAGCTTCCTGGTCATTAACGAGCCATCCAGGCTTGAGATAAAGAACATCTACAAAGTGAAAAGACATTCATCTCATTGGGGTTGCCATTACTTTTTCGGGTGTATTAAGCTGCCAAAACTTCCAGATTTAATTAATTTCTTTATGGTTTGTGGTTGTGATGTCTGCCAATGTTTCAATTTGCGATATCAGCCTCCAGGCAACCAATTGGCTTGGTGAGCAAGGAGTTTACTTATATTATCTTCAAATTCATGGGTTTAAAGTTGAAATTTAAGTATCATTTCTCAGCTTTTAAAGTGGAGGCTAAATTGTACTCTGTCTGTAAGCGCCAATGCCTTTCGAAGACATCTGCAGAAGAGTGATTACGTCAGATAGGTCTTTAGGTTGGCTAAATTGTTCTTTCTTGGCTTTTGATAGGAACATGATAATAGCGGGCTTCGTTTGACTGGCCGAGGAACAATCAAGGAACAATCAGGATTCTGGCAAAGGACACAATTTAGATCCCCTCCTGAAACAAAATGACAAGTATCTGCATCAGGCAGAACAGAGAAGAGGAAACTGATGAAAAGGCAATCAACCTGTTTTGTTTCATAAAAAAAATCCCAAAATCCTGGATATAAAAGTCAGTGTTTTGTAGCATGAGCTTGGTAAAGCCACACTTTTAATTGAACACAACCTTTTTTGGCAGCGAGATGAAGGAACGTGTAGATCATGTAACCTTGGTAACTCGGCGGCTTAGGGGTGAGTCTCTTGTGATCCCTTGTGGCTCCCTTGGACAGCAAGCTTGAGCTTTTGGCAAGATTTCCTTCAGAAAGGCCTCCAAGAGGATGAATCTTTGACTTCTGTTTTTTTTGAGGGGGGGATTCCAGTTACTCTGATGATTATTCTAAATATTTGTAATAGTGACACAATCTGTTTACTATCACCAGTAAGAATTAAGATAACATTCAATGGCTCTTCTTTGAGGGGGGACACGGTGGTTAGCACTGTCACCTCACACCTCTGGGACCGGGGTTCATGTCTCCGCCTGGGTTCCATGTGTGTGGAATTTGCATGTTCTCCCCGTGTTGTCGTGGGGTTTCCTCCAGGTTTCCCCCCCCCCCCACAGTCCAAAAACATGCTGAGGCTAATTGGAGCTGCCAAATTTCCTGTAGGTGTATGTGAGTGTGCCCTGCAATGGGTTGGTGCCCCATCCTAGGTTGTTCCCTGCCTTGCACCTGCAGCCTCTGGGATACTCTCCAGACCCCCCATGACCCCAAATGGGATAAGTGAGTACAGAAAATGGATGGATGGCTCTTCTTTGAGGGAAAAGTCCTATGCCTTCACCAAGTACTATTAACTGAAGTGTTGTTGCAGAGGGCCTCCAAGTTTTTGAGAGAAACAACTCATGGTGCTTCAAGATCTCAGTGACATACAACACGGTTGAAAATGCACATCTTGGCAATCTGTCAGAATAAAGTAGCATCACATGTAACAACCAGCCCCTCTGCAATACCCAACATGAAGCACGCCGTATCAGTTTAGTGAATTCGCACTCACGCCTAGCAGAGCCCCAACCGCACTCGCCTTTCTGCCGGTGCCTCTCCAGAACGCAGCATACGGGAGACTATTACGTAAAGCTGAATGACTTAGAAGTAAATCCTCTCCGCCCAGTGCTGAAAAAGGTGCCAGCCAAACTACAGGCTTTCCCTGAAGGAGTGCTGTATATTTGGATGGAAGATGAGGACCACAGAACACCAGTGTTTAATCCCATCCCAGCTGCCCTGCTCTCACAGCTTTATACCGCAGCCTACCGCTCTTGCCTCTACAGAAATAAAGCACAGAACAAGCACTATAGATTTGGGCTTTTTGGAAGTCGTCCCTGACGTGCTGTAGTCCCCACTTCACTTCCTCCCCGCCTCTCCCCCTTCCCCTTTGCCTCATTCTCCATCTTTTTCTTAAAGTTGATCTAACAAGAAATGAAAGACACTCTTGCGGAACAGACTAAGACATTTCACACTATCAAAATAAATAAATGCACTCTGAAGCCTAAAGATGTAAATTCTTCTATTTAAGCATACAGTGGGGTATTCTGGAATGTTTGTCTACTCTCTCGCTGTTGCTGGAGTCAGCATAGTGAGCTGTGAGTAAAGGACGACCTTCATCGCCTGTAAAACATGCTCTGCACAACATACCAGACAACAAATTCAGACCTGCATCACAGACTTCAGCATATCACCTTAAACTCAGAGGGGTGCCACCATGCTCAGTGGAGCCAAGCTGACTATAGTTGGCATCTATCCTATCAGACCATGACAGGTCTCCCCCCGATGTGACACAGTTGTGTGTTTTTCTTATTTTTTTCCAGAGGAGTCCGTAATCCCAACGGGAATTCCAGGCAGCAACTCGTGAAAGCAAACGGACGCCTCACTGGGGTCTTAAATGGATTTTAAAATTGCTGCTATGTGTTTTCATTCTTCAAACTCATTTTAGATTGAGTGAAACAAAGAAGATGCTTATTATGAAGCATCACAATTGAATTTAGTTTCAGCTTGTAGTCACGGTTGATGAGCCACACATTGCACATTAAAAATTAACTCTGTGGAGTTGGGTGTTTTTGCAGAAGAGAATTGACAAGTATGTACGGTGACAAAACTGAAAAAGCAGCTATTTCAATGTTTTAAATTATATTATTTATAAATCCAAAGTAAAAAGTCTTCTTCGTAGAAGAAGAAAGTTAGCTTGCCTGACATTTTTCATTCTTTTTACAGTTTCAACAAGGAAAATATCCAGCCTAGCATGACGTTATCATATGTCACATTTTAAAAAAAGGTTTTGCCTTTCAAAATAGCATGCACTGCAATCAGCCGCCATGTATAAATAGGTGGTACAGTTAGCACTATACCTGTTTCAAAACACAGAAACAGCTTGGCTTCATGGCCGCGTTTTCTAAATTTAAATCTCTTCGGAAATATATTCCGAAGCGTGTTGCGCGGGCTGCCTGAGCATGTCCTTCCTCGCTCACCAGGTAAATAGGTCAGTGCTGGGAAGGAGTGGCTCTAACATCAGCATTCCCATGGTGCACCGGCACACACAGGTCATGGGTTTCTCAGGGAACCTCCTGTAAGCATTGCTTCCAAGGTGAATGTGAGCGGTTCCGAAGAGTTGGGACCAAGAGATAGCGGAAGGAAGCTATTAAAATATGGGCAGGAATTTCCGTTATCTCCTCTGCCGAGGCTGCGAACGAGGCTTTGTGTTATTAGGGAGATAAAGTGCAGACGCTTCGAACGGAGGAAGGAGATGGGTGGGGGGTGGGGGGGGGGCACCGGAACGTCAGATTTATGGAGCTGGGGAAGCTTAAGGTTATTAAATCTGAAGATTACTCGACTGCGAAATTGTTGAAGTTTTTACGAGAAGTTGAGGGATTTAGGCAAGTATTAAACACTAGGCATTAGAAGCCAGTGATACATTATTCAGGATATTTTTTATATTTCTTTCTTGTCTTTCTATTTGTCATTTTTCATTAATCTAGGGCTGAATGCTGGATCGAATGGCTCTCCTTTGCAAATCAAGCAACATTTCCCTCCTTTTGCCTCCACCCCCTTAGTCCCCCGTTTCTAAGTAGGCTTCCACTCTCGTAGTACCAGAATACAATGCAGAGTTTTGGAAACCACAGCACATTCTGACCAATTAAAGATGGTGAGATTGTACCAAACCCCAAAACAGGGCCGTCTGCTACCATGGTGGTGTCATCAAGCCTTTTTTGGTTGGTTCTGAAATGATAAACAGGTTCCCTGGAAACGTGTGCAAGGATGCTGATATGGTGCTGATCCCACTATGTGGACATGCGATTTATCCTGCAGGACATTCCGGAGCCTGTCCCAATACTGATAGCTCCGCTCCATGGATGCCAGCTACATTCCTGCCTTTGTGAAACTGATATCTCAACTATCCTGACAAGAAAAGATGCACTAAAGCGATATTAATATTTTTACCCATTGCAAAATATTGAAGAATAACTGCTCCTTGTGTCCAGAAAAATGAGCCCAAAACAGAACAGTCTGATGTCCCAGACAAAACAGATTCTGTTAAACCAAAAATCTAAACATATACAACAGTTCAAGACCACAGTTCCCAGAAGTACCTGGGAAGGAATGTTGTTCAGGGGGAATGTGATGATAGCAAGCAGCCATAGGCTCCGTCTATAACAGGACTCAGTTTGAGTCTGTCTGCACTTTCTTTCTGTGAGCATCCAGAACCTTAGAAAGCAGAAGGAAAACAAAGACCTTAATTTTAATGTCAGCAAAGCTACTCAAGCCATACTCAGTCACTGGTTATGTTTGCTTATACTCAGCTTGTGTGTTCTACCGCCTGTGCTGAGCAACCCAGTCAGCCATCCTCAGAACCAGAAGAGCGAGTGACAGAGCATCATCTGGGCTACCGGGCCACATCTGCCGCCTTAGCCCACGTTAGTCATAGTCTACAACACAGTACTATAGGAAAGCATGGAAACTACCATGTTCCAGGAATCACCGGCAACAGTAATATCCTGCTCCTTCTCCTCACATTTGCACGGCAATCTCCCAAGTCTCCAATGCTGCACTGGTCAGTCTCAGCTGGTTAGCGGACTAGCAGGGAATTAGCTCATAGCTCTCAGCTGCAGTCCATCAAGCCCAGTCAATGAGCCATCATCACCTTCAACTGTCACACAGCTTCCAAACAAACAACACACATGGTAAAGCATCACAAAAATAAACACAGAATAACACCACCGCAAATATATATAAAAAACACAGTTTCCAGCAAAGGTGCACTAAGTGGCAAATCATTGCTCCCCAGCTCAGATCAGGACATGCCCCTACATGCTAAGACTTTTAGTGCATTACTTGACCCTATAAACCGTATCATTTTCTAATGTTTAAATTGAAGATGCAACCCGTTTATTCAAATTATGGTTAAACAGGGAGCATAAAAGCCAACATAAAAGATTATCAAATACCACATGGACTGGAAGATTGAAGTTTTTTTCTCCTGGAACCTTTTTAATAAAGAAAATATAGAAATACAAAATGTGCCTTTTACTAACTAGAAGGATGAACATTCCTTCCTCACAATTAATGAAACATGTTACTTTGCCTCTACACTTAAAATTCCATGGAGATTAACATTTCCTGTCATGTTTTGTTGTTTTCATATTCATATTTCATAGCCTTACTTTGTATTTCAAATTCGTATGTACTTGCATGTTGCTCAGAGACCTCAGACTGTCTGTAATCTGAGAAGGTAAGGAGTCTCTTTGTCGTTTTTTGACTTGGGAGGGTGCATCAGAAACCTTCTGTTTACACTGAAAAAAATCCTGTCAGGGGGGCCACCGCGAAATCCACTCATTCTGTTCCAGCACCTTGATGGACTGAAATTCATTAACCCGACAGTCACAAAATCATTTCTGGAGATATGCACGCCTAATGTGGCTTAAAGGGGCTTTTAAGGGTGTAAACAGCAGATAATTGGCAGGGTTGTAAGTAGATGAATGCAACATGTGCACTCTAAAGGAGGCATTAAAGATGCGTTGATGTTTGAATTGTTTGAATTGCGGATTGGTCAACCCTTTTTCACAGTTACAAATACTGCAGCATGATATGAGGTCCCCTGACAAAGAGGCTATAGTCAATAATTTAGCTTGCTGGGCAAACACCCAATCAGTCAATCAACAAATCATAAGGCATCTGAATTTCTGGGCATCTGCCTGAGTTTTCCATGTGATATCTTGAAAATGGAATCCAACTGGCCCTCAGGACCGATGTGGTTTATACCACATACATCGATGAGCCAAAACATTACCATTACATTACCACCTCCATGTGAAGCTAATAATGTTGACTATCTCTTAAAAATGGCACATGTCAAATCATCATACTCAGACAACTTGGTCGGAGCATCTCCAAAACTCCAAGGCTTGTGGTGAGCTAATGGTCAACCAGGACCTACAGAGAGTGGTCTGAAGAGGGACAAATCACAAACCACTGACAGGGAGTTGGGTGACCAAGACTCATTGAGGCAAGATGTGAATGAAGACTATGTCATGTGGTACAAACCTACAGAACGGCTTCTGTGAGAATAGCAGATCATTTTAAAGATGGTCATGGGAGTGATGTGGCACGACACACGGCACATGAGCTCTGCTGAGTATGGAGCTACGTAGTCATGGACCAGACTTGTCAGTCCAACACATGCCACAGAAGTTCGACATGTACCTGGCTATATCCGACACTTGCATCCCCATTGTAGGGCCTTTCGATGGTGGTCAGGGGTCAGCATGGACACTCTGACTGGCCTGCAGCTACACAGCCCCATACATGTCAGAGCTCGATGGCCCGTGTGCCATGACCCATTACTTATATTATTCATTTCACAAGGGGGTGATCATAATGTTCTGGTTCATCTGGGTTTACATACTTGTCACTACTAACAGGGGCTAACCTTTTTCAATAAAAAACATAAAAACAATGGAATTGGGTAGGCTAGCAAACAAATCTCTGGAAAACGTTGTTTTCCATCAAAATAGTCAAACAATCATAATGATCAATTTTAAACATTAGAAAACACACTAGGATTCCAGAGACTGTGGTTAATCATGACAGTCTGCCAGACACATTTTACAGTGTTATGAAAAAAGCAAGCAGACTCCTTGAAAAATGTTGTCTTTCTCAACATATTTGGGAATGAGATATTTGATCTTTATTTTAACAGTACTGAGAGATAAATGCACAAAATCTAACAAAAAATGAAATTTTGATTTGGAATTGGGTGGCATGCAGTGCTTAGCACTGTTCCTTCACTCCTCTGGGCTCAGGGTTTGGGCGAATAATGGATCGCAAAGGATTAGCAAAATCACAAGCTCAGTCTCACCCCCCTCAAAGTGATTGACAGAGCGCACTGTTATTATGAAAAGAAGCATTATGAAATAAAAAGCTGGTTCGGAAAACCGTCATTCGGAAATACATCAATGTGAAAAGTTTAACTGTATTGTGAAATCGAATGTGAATTATTTAAGTAAAACACTTGCATTATATTATGAAACGTAATGCCTTTTATTTAATTATTTAAAAACAAAAGGATGCATTTAATTAATCATCGAAATATTTATTTATTTATTTATTTATTTATTTATTTATTTTTGAGTATTATGTCGTTCCATAAATAAAATCTACAATGATCACGAACTAAAACAAAATAGAAATGCAGGTAAACTCAGCTTTGTTTTCATTTTTACCGCCTCAGTTTACACTGGGGTTGTGCGTTGCCATTTAAGTCACACCACACCGCCCACAGGATCCAAAGATCATCGTCCGCCATGTTGGTGCATTTCTCATCTGGTCGAAGTATTCGTATATACTGTTTTTCCAGGTTCGTCGAGGTTGTGAGTGCTGTTTTCGCCTGGGCTAACAGCAGTGTTTGTGACAAAAGCCTGCATCTAGTGGGCGCTGCTGCACATTTTATCCTTTCTGTCTCACAGACACACACGTTTCTGCTGTGCAGTGGTTATATAAATAAAATTGTACTCCTCTAGGCTGATCTTTTGTTAAAATATGACACTATTGCTAAATGGAAACCAGTTACCAAGTTTTGCTTAATGGTTTGCCATTGAATTCATGTTTATTAATTATATTTAATTCTTATTTTTTCTTATTCCTATACATATCTATACATATTGTCAAGGTTAAAACAGGCCAGGTGGCATACCAAATTACTGTTAGAATCTTTCACACATTCAGTATTGAGTGAAATGTCATTGATTTTGTCATTTTGAGTGTTTTGAGAGTTTTTGAAATGAGTGTATTACACTTTGTTTCAGCATTCTCATAATACTTTGTGCTATAATTGTCTGACTGCTTTACTTTAATATTTCTAGGATTAATTCTTCACTCTCTAAAAACTACCCCCACAGGGTTTTTTACTGGGGGACACCCAGGTAGACTTTACTTTCTCCAAAAGTGCCAAATCTCATCAAATGTGTGCATATTGTAATCAGGAAAGTATCAATATACCAGGTCTTTCACAGCAATTAGAAAATGATGGTGTTACAGGAAAGAGGTGGGGGCTTTGGAAGGGGATGTTAAGGCAAGAAAATAAAATGCTTCACACTTTCTCCTTAGCTGTTTCTTGTGCAGGGTGAAAGCATGTAAGTCACTTCGAGTGCAGTATCAAACCATGGCACTGAAAACTAAAATTAATACTGAAACTAAATAACAAACTAAGGAATGTTCAAATAAAAACAAAACTAAAACTATTTGTACATTCTTAAAAGAAACAAACTAACAAAATAAAAATAAAAACTAATACAAATTTGAAAACTAAAATAATCCTGGTTCTCAGACTGAATTTAGTGGGTCAGCCTGGCCTGAACAGATTTACAGTTCTGAAACCTACTCCGTTTGTAAAAAACTTATTTTACAAACTGTAGCATGTTTGGTTGTAAAAGGCTTTAAATCCCTTCCCAGACTCATAAGCAACAACCTTCCTTCTGATGACCTCGGGCAGCTCTTTTCATCTTATTAAGATGGCACAATGTACCTCAAAGGCTATGACAAAACAAGACCGGTTGTTTATGGGTGATTATCAAAAATGCTATTCAATAATGACCTAATTATTTGTAGCTGACTTGGTGCATTTGATTGTAATTTTTAGGTTTAATGTAGATCAGTGATGCCCAACCCTGCTCCTGGAAATCTACCACCCTGCAGAGCTTAGATGCAACCCTAATTTAACACACCCGAAAATCACGCCCTTAAGTAGAATCTCAGTATTAGAACCGGCTAAGCTTCAACATTACTAACTCTAATACTAAAATGCTACTGAAGGGCCTGATCATCTGTATCAGACTATGTCAGAGCTGCACCTAAACTCTGAAGGGTGGTAGATCTCCAGCAGCAGGGTTAGGCAGCCCTGATGTAGATGATAGGGGTGTACTAACTTTTTCCTCAAAAGAAATTAGAATTTTTATCTTAATTGTATAAACAGTTACTAAACGTAAACATGAAGTGTAATGTCTTGAATTGTATCATATTTATCTAACAGTATTGTTGAAATGAAGTCTCTCCATGTTGAAAAAACACAATCATTTTCAAGAGATTTACTTACTTTTTCTTGGCACTGTATAAGGTTGAAGAGGGAGAACTGACTTACAGACAGCAACACAAATAACAGGACTACACCAAAGCATGCACTACTCTCTGGCCTGTTTGCTGTTAGCGTGCCCGGGGGGGTGGGCAGCCCATTCTCCTCGGCCCTTCAGAAGTTTTTCATTCACTATGGAGTTTTGTTTCCTCTCCTCTGTTATATTCTGTAATTCACTATTTATTTACAGTAGTGTGTCTCTACCCTGTCCTGGAGGGCCACTACACAGTCCACATTTTTGCTCCCTCCTGGCTCTCTGTCAGACAGTCCACATTTTTGCTCCCTCCCAGCTCCCAGCAAGAACGAGGACTGTCTGGCGGTCTCCGAGGACCAGGTTGAGAAAGACTGATGTCACTATTCGTATCCTAAACTGGTATATGGCAGTAAACGCCACCATTCCTTGATTTTATTAACTGTTTTGGGGTAACCATGTGTGAAACTGAATTGAATAGGTCTCTAAATTGGCAACAGTATATGAGTGTATTTGAGTATTTCCTGTGATGGGCTGTCATCCCTCAGCCTTGTGCCATGTGCTGCCTGGCGTAGACTTCAGGTACCCATATGGCCCTGATCATAATAAGCAGTTAGAAGATGGATGGATGGATGGGTGGATGGATTGATGGATGGATGGAAGGAGTCAAAAAGCCAGACTGGCATACCAATAACTAATATTTCAATTTAACAAAAATAAAATGCTAAAAGGCTAAATAATTAAAGTAGATGCTTAGTTATGCTGTCACTCTGATGGTCTTTTAATTGATTCTCTCTGTAGCTTCTGTAGTGCTTCTGTTCGGTCATCAGCATTTCAGGCAATTTAAAACTCAGTCCCACATTTAAAACTTATACCAAACCCATTACCCAAAAACAGTGACCCAATTAGGAACAACGTTCATTTCGTAAAGAGATTTGCTGTAGGAAACATGCATTTCCAAACACATTCATTGCACCGAGCAGCATTTCCCTCAGGTGCCTGCTGTGGGATGACAAGCCGTGGAAAGCTTTAGCAGAGCCGTGCATGCTCAGCCACGCTCCACCTACCGGCCACCGTGCTAATTGAATGTATCCGTTTGGTAACATCCTCGATTTGGGCTGCCAGTCACCTTCAGAGAGCAGGTAGGGAATATCATCTCTCAGCAGAGGGATGCATTTCTCCCTCCCTGTCATGTGCAGGTACGCAAACACCGAACTCTTCAATGGTGCAAAAGGCAGCTGCATCGGAAAGACTTCGGCTTCTTTTGTGACACAGAAAAGTACTTTCTGCCATTAACAGAGTTAAATAACTCAAAATATGAGCTGATGCGCCATGGTTATAATCACACTAATAGCTCCATTACTGTCATTAATTAACCGCCCTCCCATCAGACTTTTGTAAATGATTAATCTGAAGCAGAAAAGTTTGATATACAGTCATAGTGCCAAGATATGCTTTAAAAGTAGCCTGATTTTCCAGCAACAAATTCAAGCCATGTCCCTATGGAGTAAAAGTGATGCATTGTTTTAATGATTTTAAGTTTTCTGTTTACACAGGGAAGCATGAGCAAGAACGATGAGTCAGATGTTGTGCAGCAACTGAGATATAAAAGGCACCTGAAGTCTATTAAGAGTGTGACAGTGAGAGTGATGTCATCCAGGCTGATAATGTCACCCAGGTTTGCAGAGCGAGACACACTCCTTCAACCGAGCCGTGCCATCATAAACGGTATTCATTTTAAAGGACACTTCATATGAACAAAAACAAGTTTGAATACTATTAAGACTGTTTCTCCGGACAAACAAACCTGGCGATTAAATCAAGTTCTCAAGACTGACAGACAGATCAGAACAAACGACAGGAACTCTTTTGTTAAAATGTCTTTTTAAACTCATCAAACGTCACAACACAAATTGCTGTGCGTTATAGATATTCACTTGTGTTACACTGAAATTGCATCCTGTCTGTCAATTAACATTAATCTTAATATTAAAACTACATTTCAGATACTAAGATTCTCAGGTGTGCTTATACTATGAGGATATGTTTTACCAGAATTTCTCATTTCATTTCTGATTCAGCATCGAAATACAGGAAAAATGTAAATGATTATAATGTACATTGTGTTTATAGTCTTATCAAAAGCTATATACAGTGGTAGAAACAGATGCAAACATATGAGTGGCTATTCAGAAACAAGAACATTTCAGGCAAGAGCAACCCACACTGGAGTCAGGGAGACGGTCCTGTTCATAACTCCTCTTCAGTGGATAACGCCCTCTTTTCTCGAATAGTCTGCTGGAGCTTGTAGGAATCTGGCTTGAGGTTTTGCTTAGTACATCCTAGGACAATGTACTCCCAGCTCCGGGTAGGGTAGGGAGCAAAAATGTAGACTGTCTGGCAGGGAGTTGGGATGGAGTAAAAACCTGGACTGTCCGTGGGTCTCCGAGGACCGGGTTGGGAAACGCTGTCATAGGTAAAATGTGTATGAACCTCTTTATTCTCTGTTGCCAGTTCCCCATTCTCTGTCCCTTGTACTGGCTGTCTCAGACTAGGCAGTGCAAAACATTGTGCATTTATTTATCAGTCAGAAACTCGTGCTTGTTTTCGTATTGAGTTGCGAAGGTGCTGCATCAGTTTTATAAAGAGGGTAAGAAACATAATTCCTCTCGGCCCATCGCTGGAACTCAGGCAGCCGCAATTAAATTTCTAATGCTGGGGTATAGAATGAATGTGTTAGCCTTAAACTCGTTGACTATATGACAGTATCTGTCTAAAGGCATTATAGCCACAAGCCTCTCAACTGGTCATCTTCAAAAGTCTGAAAAGGCAAGTCTCTGACCATCGCTAAAATAATGTTTTCCTTCTGCCATTACTTATGCTTAGACAGGTCTGGCATTATTGTGCCTTAGTTGCTGTATCTAATTTTGCTCTGAAATGCTTACAGTTTCTTCATTATATTAGCCAGGGTAGATAATTCCATCCCATGCCATTAATTTTTGGGCTTTGTGCTACCTATTTGCCCGTGTAGAAAATAGGCATGGATATACGATAATGTATTTGCTCCTAACTCCAGGTTTTAATCTGATTGGACAATTTTTCATGACAACAGGATTTAATCAGCCGTTGGCTCAACGCACACCCGTTATCATATCTGCCACTTTCAATGATTACATTATGGAAAAAAATGAAAAAATTCCTAATTTATGTCCCACCCATGAACATCTTGATTGGATGATGTCTGCCTGTCAGTAATTGTGCATGCATGGGCAATGCAAATCACTTAGCTAAGTTAATGAAGTTGTAAAACAATAATATTCATAATTAATTAATAATGCATTGGTCAGGGGCAAGAGTACATGGTCCCTCAGGGAATTCTAGCAAGATGCGAACTGCAGGTTGCTGAGAGTAAAAATATGACAGTAATACACAGAGAGGTTGCCCTCATTTTGAGAAAGGGCCTTGCTTGACTCAGGGAACAATAAATGCTTGTGCCAATAACAAAGAATGCATGTTAATACATATGCTTGTATTATTTCTTTAGTCTTGTTTATTAGCTTAAAAAAGCGACATTTATTAGAATTATAATATAATATATAATATATATATAATATAATATAATATAGAATTTAATAGAATTAGAAAAAAAAATTGGATTATTGTCTTCTGCGTCCTATAGGAGATTCTAAATCCATCAGGTTTGAAATAACAGTGTTGTGTGACACATAACACAATGTGATAGTATAAAATGCAATAAGGCATTAAAAAGAAACATCATCCTAAAAGTGACCAAAACAAATGAGAAAAACTAAATTTAGGTAGGCAAACATAAACAATGGAGGCTTTTCTGCTGTGGCTCAGATGACTTGCGCGGGTGAAAATGAGGAAGGCTTGGAGAGGAGCTTCTGTTTTTGCCAGGTGTGCAGGGTCCGCAACCCAAATTCTTCTGAGGCAACTAACACAGCCCCAGCAGGGAGGAAGGTTCTTCAAGCGGAATGAGCGAGTATAGTCACAGGAAAACAGGGAAAAACAGACATTCATTATTAAAGGATTTTAACATTTAATTCTCGATCCAGGATTGAGATACAGAGTAAATGTGAATTATTGTACTGTACACCATGCTTGCAGTTTTGTCAGGAACCATATGCGGTTGTGCATGGTAATGTAGCAGAGGCCCACTTGGAATGCAGCTACTTTTCAGGCAGTAACGACAACCCAGGAGAGGTCCTGTTGCCTGGTTTTGAGCAGTAGGATTACCCCGTACCTTTTACAGGAAACATGCAGACTGTTGCAGGAATCTGAAGTTCTGGTCAGTCCACTGTTCCATGGCTTTTGGGTTTTCGCTGCTGTCAGTTCCGTTCCCCTGCCACCCTGGCCGTTTTAAAGTCACCACCTGTAAATGTGTTAAAGATCTGCATCCTGAAGGTTACAAATGACAGTGAAGGTGCTGATTTTCCATATGTGAATGTGCGGGAATTAATTCAGAATCAGAGAGGAGGGGGCGCCCTGTCAGGTACAGAGTTTATTAGTTACATTAGTTTGTTAGTTATCATACATCTTTATGATCGCAACATTAAACATGCAGTATGCTCATTTGTCAGCATGTTGTGTTACTGCTTTGAAGCAATACAAAATAAACGAAAAAATATGATCAAAAAGTTACATTTATTTGATATGGGTATTGAGCATATCGCATGGTTAAATAGTGCTTGATATTTTTAAATAAAGCTTAAAAATGCATCAAAATGGCTAGTAGTAATATTCTTGCTTATTGCTTCTTATACACGTCTCTAGCAGAATCTAGCTGGCAAGTGAAGTTTTGGCAGCAGTACGGTAAGCAAAATAAGTCAAAATACAAAAACACAGAACAAAGATCAAGACGTCATGCAGGAATATCTCATTCACTCAAGAAATGAATGCATCTTCAGAGCTACTGATGAAAATTAACATTAAAGCTGATGATTTTTAGCACAACAGCTTTTATTAAAATGTTCACTTTGAATATTTCACTAAATTTTGGGACAAGAAAAGAAGGTTAACATTGAAGCTGGCAGAACTGCACTCCGGCAAGGTGTGATTTGGACATAAGGAGGTTCTGTCTATATTTAAACCCCGTGAATATGTATATATAACATTATTCCTCCATTTATTTATAGCTTCCTAAATCATCAACATTTCAGTTACCCTCATTTATGTCAGTGAGCTATTGTCGGCAAAAGCTAGCCAGCTAGCTAACCGTCACATACATTGAACCCCATTCTCACTACCACAATTAGACAGTCTGCTATAATTAGTCTATTAATACAACAGGGCTCTTGAACTGGCTGAACCAGCCTTTCATTGCATTCCCAGAGGCAGCAGACTCATCATTCGGTCACCTGGTAGCACGTTGGTATCGACAGCATGCAAAACCGAATCAATCTGATGCAAAAATGTGGACGTGCCTAGATGCTAAAATTACCCACCAGTAATACAGATCCTGGCTCTCATCTGTGATTTTACCTGACTTACCTCTTCATGCTTGAAGAGAGTAAAACTATTAGGCAAAGTCTAAAGTATACAAGCAGCTGTGGTACATTAAATACACAGAGTGCAGCCTGTGACCCGGGCTTGCCCCAAATCAAGGCCACACACTATTCTGTCTTGACTGTAGTGCAATATCCCAAAATAGAACTACTATAGTATATACCAATTGTTCTACAACATAAAAAATTATAATGTACTTGTTTAAAGCTATTAAGCTTTAAAGTCCTTAGGCAGTCCAAATGCTGCTCTGTAGTTATTCTCTTTTCACCACGTTATCAGTCATTAATTATGCCTATATCACACTTACAGCAGATCACACTGCTGTGTGGAACCTATGCCGCGTATAAGGTTTAATTAATTATTAGAGCCATAAAATTGCATCTGTATAATACAACCAGTGTAAACAACAGATATTAGGGAGGAATCAGCTCCATGTATTTTCTTTAACTATTCATCCAATAGAGGGCCTAAAAGAGCCTGGAACCTTTCCGAGGAAGCGCACGCCCAGCACACCGTCTTCAGCTAAAGAAATTTGGCACAATGCTCCCAGGCATTGGCACAATACTTTCAATTTTTTTTATTACAAGAACTTTCTGTAATATAATTAGAAAAAAGACTGACTTGTCAAATGTTTAATTAAATTAGTAATATGCGTACCTTTATATAGTTATAGTTTATATAGCTATTTAACACCTGTGGTTTTAAAAATAATTCTAACTTTTCTTGAATATTGTCAACACACATAATTTGCAGTACTTATGCATCACAGAGCTGACTGACAGTAAAAATGAAATGAAAAGAAGCTAAGCAATGATGGAACAGTTTTATTTTGCATATATGAGTTAGAGCTACATGGCTATTCATAGATGAGGCTTTGAGCCGTTTGATTAGTTCATAAAACAGTGACACGTTGGTGGGTTTTAATTTTATTTTATCATTTTTTCATTATACTTCCTATTTGCTTATTATCACTATGCTATGGCTTCCATTATGATGTCCAGAATACCACTCCAAGCCACAACAAATAGCTTTAATTTGCTCTTTTCCTTTCTGAACTACATATTGCTAACGCAGATACTGGGAGGGGGTCCCTGCATAATAATTTTGTAAATATCATCCCTAGAGATGCCCGCACATCTTATGAATTTTTGCTGTCAATTCATAACCTGAACTGTCATAGATGTACTCACAGGATGTAAATGAATTTAAACACATACATGCTGTGTAAACCATCCATCCATAACTGCTGATCCAGTACAGAGTCCCGGGAAGCCTGGTCCCTAGGAGACAGAGGACAGGATGCTAGTCCCATGCAGGACACACACCGGATTTAAAATGGTGCATGCATTTAAATGATTGATGTTGTTGTTGGTGAAGATTTCAAAACATTCCTTTCCAACTTTGACTTTTGGGGATGGGCTGATGAGGCTACAAAAATAATTACCATATTTAAAAAAAGTAAAACATAATAAGTAAACATAATAACTAATCATTTCTTCCACAAAAACGGAAAGTGACTCTACCAGAAAAATAACCATTTTCCTATATTTTATTAAATGTTGAAGGGGACTTCCAAGGACTGAACAATATTGCTGGCTTCCTTTAACAAATGTTAAGTCGCACAATGAATAGGATCCATTGGGGAAAACTGTTGAATGGAAGAGAGAACTGGTTGAAAATCTCCATTATAAAGAAACCAAACAATAGCTTCGAAAACCCTTTTGCTTGTTTGTCCCTGAAACAGTAGTGTCTCTGAGAGACTTCATTTAAGCAGGCAAAAACAAACGAACACGATAACTAAGGAGCGGCTCTCCATTCAGCCTATTTAAAGTGCTGGGGAACGTTTAAAGGACAGCAGTGCATTTTCATAATGCCTGTGCATAATTCAAAGCTGAGGGCTGAGCAACGTCGTTTTATGTCGCTACCATTTTATGGCTGCCAGAAATTAACGTCGACTTTTCGGAGAAACCATTTGAATCTGGAGCCCAGCCGTGGTACAGAAATCCACCTTGTGTCACATCTTTGCTCCATTTACATTTGCATTTGGAGGACTCTTTCAGGCAACTTGACAAATCAGTGATGACATATTGCAACAAAAGACAAAGGGCCTACAGTAGTCCTACAATTGTATCATTTTAGAATATAATATACTCAGTAACACATTTATATGTAAACCATATAAACATGTCATACATCAAGAATCTGTGTAATATATATATAGTTCACCTATATTACAATATTAGAATTTAATATATACAGTTACATATGTCTGCCATTAGCCATATAAACATAACATATACTAATAATATGCGCAATACATAGTCCAACAATATATAGAAAATAATCGTTTAACAGTTCAGGTCTTTAGGGCGATTTACCACAGAAAATGTTCAGAGAGACAGTCCTCTTCAGGCGATTCCCACAGAAAATGTTCAGAGAGACAGTCCTCTTCAG
>JAAGVU020000032.1:9765763-9804993 GCA_011763525.2 Mormyrus iriodes
CACAGAAAATGTTCAGAGAGACAGTCCTCTTCAGGCGATTCCCACAGAAAATGTTCAGAGAGACAGTCCTCTTCAGGCGATTTACCACAGAAAATGTTCAGAGAGACAGTCCTCTTCAGGTGTTTCCCACTCAGAGGGTCATTTTCCTTTCACAGAAGCTGTAAATCCCAGGCTGACGTCTTAAATGTCTGACATCTAACCTTCCATGGCGAAGAATCGCACTTACAGCAGATCACACTGCTGTGTGGAACCTATGGTTTTAGAGGTTTACCTTTAAAATTAGACGGAATGAAATTTCCACAGTTTTCCTACAAATTTGCTAATTCTCATCTAATGCTTGAGGTCTTTCGCATCCCCTCTGCACATGCCTATAGAAGGACACCACGTATGAGGGACTGATGCACTTACCTATAATAAATCAGCCCAGAAGCACATGAGCACTCCACTCGACATTGGTCCTGAGGGCCCTCATCCTGCAGGTTTGTGATAGGCCTCAAGTCTACACTGCTTTTGTTAAAGTAAAAAATTCAGTATTAAGATCCCTCTGAGCATTTCAGCTGTGATTACTTACCATTACTCGTACTATTAGTATCATTGGAATTAAAATTGTTCCTGCAGAACTTGCTGGATCCTGGCTCTTGGCTGCCAAGTTTGGGCAGCCCCCCTCGGATTCACCCTGCCTCTGACTGGCACCCCCCAGCTGCTCCCTCTGATCTTCTGCCTCCATTCCATCATTGTCACCCCAATCAATAATCAATCTGCACTGTCCCAGGTGCCCGCCATCCATCTCCATTCCCCTGGTGAGCACAGTCTGCCAGTATAGATCATAATTTGCGGCCCTGTAATTGCTGGTCAGAAAAAGGGAAGCCATTAATGTCCTCGCAGTTCACCATTCGACTGCAATACTGCACCTGACCCAGATTACATCTCCCACAACCTTCCTATCCTCCCTCTCCTTCATACGTGGACAGCCAAAGTTTTAGACCTTCAAATATTCTCCTGTGATACTCAGGAAGAGCCGTTCGGCATGTTGGATTATCAAGTTCCTTTAAGGTTTGCAGCACATTCACAGTAGCTACATTTTATATACAGCTTTTCATCCCTCCGATTCCTAAACGTCCTGCATTTAAACAGGTGCCAAGTGCATAATTAGACATGCAAGGTCTAAGCATATCCACACTATTGGGTACATACAGTGGTGCAGTTTACCACAACTCAAACCAAGCACCCTCTATTGGCCACAATCAGTCACTGCACTAAATAATAAATTTGTTCCTTATTTAAGGGATGCTGAAGCAGCATGTTCCACTAACTACCTAGCTACCATTTTCAGACTACACTCACTAGCTGTTTATTCAGTTTTTGAAACATTTGAGGGATGATGGGGCGTGATGTTTCCAATGTGGTCCCAGAAACAGCAAATTCGGCATCGGGCACTTGGAGAAAAAATCCGGGGGCAGCCCTCGTCATTATCAGTAACAGTAAGAGGCAGAGGGGGGTAATGTGCCTGCCTCCTTTGAAATGGAGGATGTACCCAACTAAAGTTATTATGTACTTACAGCACAGCTGGCAACATTAACTTCTTCCTTCGTTACACTAAAAGGGTCGTGTCAAAACACTATATTGCGTTTGCCTGAGCCTACTGCCAGGTATCACATGACCCCGAGTGGTCAGTCCTCAGACACATGCCAGGCATGGGCTCTCCAGTGAGAGCTTCTCCGATTCTGGGTTTCCTTTATCTCGGCTGCCCATCTATTCCTGCCAGATTTCCATGCTCCGGCAGGTGAAAATCTGGCGCCGGCTCAAAAGCTCAAAAGCCCACGTAAACAAATTTGTGCTGCGGGTTCTAGCCATGGGGAGATTCCTGCAGTAGTTCCGGAGAGAGAGCGAGGCTTTTTCGGCTATCTGGGGAAAGCGGTGCGCTCGGCTGTCTGTGGACGCTGCGAAGCTGTGAGGCATTCAGCCGTGTCCATCTCCTCAACACAGTGATCCACTGCTAATTAATTTACTTCCCGAAAGAGGAATCCCAGCGTGGCTCGAACCGTCGCGATTCCCTATTTACATATTTGCCATTTTCAGAATGTGCGACTTGCAATTACATGGCGGGGAAAAAAAACAGAGTTTCTATAGGAAAGTTGCATGCTTTATATCCAGGCCAGTCTTTTTGCTAGCAGAGCCATTTTTAGGAAGGCTTTTATTTCTTAATGGAAGGCTCCAGTCCTCAGTGTCGAGCAAACAAGTCGTCCTCTCAATTCATCGCCACACGGCCGAGTAGTCAGCAGCCACCCCGACGCTAACTGACTGTCAATAAGTGAGCAAATGCCCTGGCCTTCACTGCTCCTTGCTTACTAATTGGCTCCTTGTAAAGGAGCCCCCTAAAGGCAAAACAAAGGGGCTCTGAAATATTAATGACCTAAACGACCTTGGAAACACGCCTCCTCTGAAGCCCCCACCCCAGCCCTGCACCACTTTTTGCCCTGCCCCCCTGTACCTAGCCATTTGTCATATCTACTTATCCACCCAAGTCCTTTACAACAAGAACAAATATTTAATAATGCCATCGCTATTATTATTATTATTGTTGGTGTTGTTGTTGTCTATCAAGTAATTATACATGTGTGTATATGTGTCTGAGACTTGGATAGAATGGACATTTCTGTTATTACTATGACATTATTAGTATTATATAATTCCCCCCAATCTCTCCAGTCCTGCTTGCCCTGCAGTCTCCCTAATTAGTCCCCATGCTGGAAGCAGGCGTGGGCAAACTCCTATTAAAAGAGCGCCCCCTTTCCTTTGTTCTTGCACCACGCTATTTGACAGGAATGTTCCATGATATGCACGCCCCGGTCATGGCTAAAGCTCATATCTGCCATTCTTATATCAATGCCATTTTACTGGATTCCAGAAAAGATGGTGATAAACACTCACAGTGTTGGTTTAAGGGTTATTTCACTGCAAGAGAAACCAGAGCAGAATTTATTGTTTATCAGAAGCTTTTAGGTTTAATCCAAATAAGACTGTTGTGGTTTTAGAATGCGTAATCACCGTCAATCAGTTTGTCAGCTACAAAAAGAAAGTTTAACTGCAATACTATGTTTGTACAAAGAACAGAATATACAGTAGGGAAGTACAATGGGGATAGGGAAGTACTCGGTGTCATAATGAAAATTTTTAATGCAAAATAGAGAAATTATTCGACTCCAGGCAGATTTTTAGCAAATCTCACTCAACTCTACATAAACCTTGAAGATGCTACCAGGAAACAAACTAGAGAAAATGTACAATGTCAAAATGTTTCCCAGCTGAAACAAAAGAAAGATCCTGGTGAAATCAAATTAACTGTCAGTATCATATGCAATGTTACTGTAGCATATGACTTGGTAAGAGAAGCATAGATTCAGATCAGAGGTAGGTTTTTTGTGAGATTTTGAAGCTTTAAAGGATGTAATCTTCCCATAAGAAAAAGAGCAAAGCTGTGCAGATTCTACAACACAAAAACAATGCTTAATTCTGTGCCATAAAACTATTTTGACTGACAGATCAAAAGGACTCAATTATGAAGTATGACCTGTAAATTTGTTCATTTTCTGGGTTTCTGATGAATCTTCAATTCCTTTAAATAATCTTTATTTTGCTCTGTACTAGTGATCAGATAATTACAAGTGTTTGTTACTAAATTAAAAATGAATGTAGTTAATAATGGGAGGGGGGGGCAGTCTGACTGACAGGATCTGAAGATCGTAAATAAAATAATGAAAAGATCAGCCGAGCTGACTTGATGAAAAGGCACAAGCACATGAAGACAATCACTCAGAGTCACCCCAGAAAGATCAGCTGACTCTGTGAACAGGCATGAGCACAAGAGGACGGGCACTCAGAATCAACCTGAAGAGATCAGCTGACTCTGTAAACAGGCACAAGCACATGAAAATGGGCACTCAGAGGCCCCCTGGCTCCTGAGAACAGCTCAGCTCCACCCACAGAGATTTTGGCACTCTCATCATGAAGTGAGTTTGAGTTTTTCTGTCCTGAAATGAGGTTCATTGCCCAAGAGCACATGGGAGTTGTTTCGCTGACCTTCATGACTTCCCTGATATTCTCATGGCTGCACTAACTTCCCCCGGGTTATTCTTACCAGAGGGAAAAGTAAAATCATAAAATCATAAATGTATCACCTCTAACAGGTGGAATGCTGACATTTCATTGGGGACAGTAAAATTTTGTGTGTTTTTTTTGGCAAAAGCCAGACGTGGTCCGACCTCAGGATAATCGTATGGGGCAGTAATGAAACATTACAAGAAATTCAACATGGATTGATATGCACAACAGCTGGCACTGGGGGCGCTAGGGATGAGAATATAACAGAGCCTAGGAAGGATGGGAACTCATAGCGGATGTCCACAAGCAAATATATAAAAATATCTAAAATATCAAATTGGTGAGCAATAATTACCAGATATGAGCACACAGCACGCAGTAGCATTATATAGTTTATTTTTCATTTATTCGAAATGAATAATGCAAGTTTTGTATAAATTGAAAGTAATTGGCAGCATGTCATTCTAGACATCCT
Source organism: Mormyrus iriodes (assembly GCA_011763525.2). Lineage (NCBI taxonomy): Eukaryota > Metazoa > Chordata > Actinopteri > Osteoglossiformes > Mormyridae > Mormyrus > Mormyrus iriodes. Next base: position 9,770,340 of record JAAGVU020000032.1, read on the forward strand.
GTAACAATTAGAAGTCCTCCCAGTCATGGCAATGTCCCGTATATAGGAGCACATCCTTTAAGGAGAAACTGTAATTAAAAAATTGTTATGTAAGAATAAGTGGACAGTCACTGACTTATATGGAGTCCCTTTCGTGCCAAATGAGGCACAAGGTAGGTGTCACCAGGCTGCACCCAAATGACACGCCTGTGACTGTTAAGATATCACAACAGGCAAGTAGGTGGATGTCAGGGGAAAAAAATCTCATGCTGGTGCAAGCAAAAAAGTTACATTCTGATTGGTAAGAAAGATTTCATTCTGTCATGGGAAGCATCACACGTTGTCATTGGAAGAGAGTTAGCCCATCACATATTAAATGGCAAAGAGCAAGTCATGGAGTTTGTGCGCAGAGAATCCACCTCAGTGGGGCATTATGGCTTCGTCTAAGATGACCTGGCAGTGACTGGCGGGCTACTATCACACAGATACCCCTGTGGCAAGCTGTGCTCATGAGGCACAAACCATGGGTACCTCCCAATTCGGCCCCAGGAATCCACTAACACTTTGTGCACATGCATATGTGATCGCCTGCAATCTCTGGAAGAGTCACAGAGATGCCTCCCTCCCTCCTCTGCCTTCCAGAGACTTAACAGTCATCAGGCCTGGAGGAAAGGGTGCAGAATATGGATGGTCTCAGATAACATGGCAAGAACAAGGACGGGTGAAGATCCAGCGTTGCACAGGGTGAAAGAGCAGATACTCAAGTGGTGTAGGTGCAGTGTAGGAAAAGGAAATGAATGTCCAAGATAGGCCAGTGTTGTGGGGGTGAGTCTTGACATCCCTCAGCAAGCAGTCCTGGAATAGCTGCATCAGCATCGTGCAGAGTCTCAGGTGAAGGCTCTGGGCAGGAGCTATTACTGGTGACCTGAACTCAACAAAGAGGAACAAGCCTGTCTAAAGTGTCAGGGACATGAGAACGCTCCAGCCACGCTGCATCCTCAGGGGCTGCCACACGGACTGTGGAAGGGACTCCACCCTGACAATGCAGGCGCATCCACGCACCAGCTGCTCCTGGGGGCTTTCTTACGTCTAAATGCCATTGAAGCTCTTTCGTAGCTCTGTTGTATCTGTTACTAGCAGCAGTTAACTTCTGACACTAGGCAGAAAAGTTTCACCAGTGAAAGCTGCCTGTCCCAGAAAATGACTCCTTGTTGTGTTCAGAACAGGATTTGTGCATGTGACCTTTGCACTGATCTACGGCTCCTCAAAGGACTTGGCAGGATAGGATGTTCAATATCTGAAGACCCCAATGACGAGAGCTGAAACAGAAGGCATCCAGGGAAGGGTCAAAGGTATTATTCAGGTGCTGAAGAACACCACAATCCACATTGGCTCTCTCTTGGCAACAGTAACATCTTCAGGAAGGGACTTGCACTCACCCCAGGGGCCTGGTGCATTTAAACATGAGGAAAAAAGTGAAACCTAAACAGAACAAACAATAAGGCCCTGTCTCAGAAACGAGGAGGTATCCAGGTTTGTAGAGCTCTACAACTAAGTGGAGACTGGAGAACCATAATAAAGTGAAACAAGATTTTGGGGAAAGTTACAAGATACTGCAGAATATATCAGGTAATTTATTAGGTAAACTGTACAGCCCTGTTCTGCAAAAATACTGCCCCTTTTTCGTGGTACAGCTACTTAATTTTCTAAATTGCACAGAAGTTCTATTGCAAGAACAAAATCAGTCATAGCTTAGGGAATAATAAAAAGCCGCTGGGGTCACTAAAGAATCACACACGATTGGAGTCAATAGAACATTAACAAGGCCAATATCTTTCTCTATGAAGACACAAAAATTAAGTAGCTTGCTTCATCCGTCCATCCGTTCATCTTCCAACCTCTTATCCATGACTGCTACCTTGATCAATAATAGTTTGTGGGCCCTTTGGAAATATCTGGATTTCTTCACGAATGGCTCCTAAAAAGTGATCTAATCTTCATCTAAGTCAAAATAATAAAAACAGTCTTAAATGACAAACAACAGTGTTACAGTACCTTGTTGTATCTACATGGGATCGTCGTGCCATAAGCAGTCAGAAGATGAATGGATAGATATGTATACTGAACAAATGGTTTAATCAACCAATTTTATTGAATGAAAAAGCTTGTAAACGTAGGATAATGGCCTTTTAAAAAGAGGGTAATTGGAGTTGGGTGTTCCGGTCAGTATCGCTGTGGGTCTGACCACACAGAAAACTACCCAGTTTTCCTCACCTTCACTTCACAACAGAAATCTGTTCAAGTGCATTATGGCCTGATTAACAGAGACACAGAGTACCTCACAAACTTTTTCTCACAACCGTCCCTTGTTGAATCGGGCTTTAAATAAATATAATTAGCACCAAAAGTATGCCCAGTGCATCCCAGCAGGACACAACTATTTAATTACATCGTACAGAGACCAGAAGAACTGCTGGGTTTGCTGCGTATCATTAGATTATAGTAAAGCTCGCAATTCATCAGAAAGGTAGAGTTAGCATGCATGCTGGTGCTCTGCCATTCCATGGTACTCTACCTCACTGGCTAACATCTGTAAGTACAACCGTTATCAAGGTTGCTTCAAAAAATGCAATCTTAGACTATCAAAGTGCAAGTAGTTACAATTGCAGGCTAAGACACATCTCCCAGAAGCTTGCAGTAGTTAAGCTTATTTCAGAATAATACAGCTTTAATGTAGGTATTCTCATTACATCAAAGGTACAAACCTAGTCTCTTTCTTCGTCGACGGTGAACATGGTATTTCTCTGTCGTGCCGCATTTATTTCTGAAGGCTGACAGAATCGGCCCAGCTTTGATTCTTTGTTGTAGACCTAATTATGACAGTACTATGGAATCCATGTTAACGGCTAACATACAGCATGTAACTCATTAAGTCATATGCAGCTTTCACAGCAACACAGAATGTGATATTTGCTGCCCTGTTTCTGACAATAGATAAGTTCAATGTTTCATGGTAGGATACAGGTGAACAGACATGCCTGAGCCCTGCCCTTGTGAAAAATGTACTCCCAGATTGGAACACAGTTAATATGGCAGAAAATTTTGTGTGATTGTAGGCTCTCTATACCTCTGTTCTCTTCCTTGGGAACCCTAGAAAAAACGTATTCAAATTTAAATTAATGTGCTAAGAAATCAGCCATACTCTTCAATATGTCTGGGCAGCTCACCTTAATTGATATTTCCCTCTATGACTCATAAATTTGTAACCATTGTAACCAAATTTGTAACCAAGGTACTTACTGCAATATAGCTTGAATAAGAACCTCCAATGTGGGGTTAAATTCTGGCGTATGAACAAATGCTCCCCTTAATCAACCCAGCTGTGAAAGTCACATACAAAATCTATCCATCTATCTTGCAGCTGTTTATCCTGCTCATAATTGTGGGGGGGCCTGGAGCCTGTCCCAGGCAGTATAGGGCATATGGCTGTGGTGCAACCTGGACAGGATGCCAGCCCATCGCAGGGTACTTACACAGACGCACACACAAGCTCACGTAGTTTATACAACACAGAATGATGTAATTCTGAAATAATTACTATGTGTAGCTGATATATTATGTGACAATATATTACAATATCTATCGCAATAACATTGACATTATGAAATTATTATGAAATTACATTGAATTTGATAAAGTAACTTTCAGTTTTATGTTTAGGCAGTTTGCCTCACAAGCAGTGCATTTTTAAAATTTTAAAGGATTTTATCTTAAGACATATTAGCTCATTACATGTTATTTTCTCACTATGTGGATCTTCTTTGTCGATCGGTGTACTGAAAAACAAAGCAGTTTGTACGGGCTCAAACAGGGATAAAATCCATGCTTACCCATATAACTACGCTGCTATGGCTGTCATTTGTTGATGCAACATTTCCGTCAGGATTTACATGGCAGACCTCGCCAGCACGATGCTAACACGATTTCATCCCAAACCACTAATGCGTTCCTGACGAACAGCCAGCACTGTACCTCCGATGCAAGCAATGCTCCAGGGCTGGCTTTTATCTAAAGCATTTTATCTTACAATTACACCCATTTTAGGGATTTTTTTTTTTCTCTGAAGCAATTCAGGTTAAGTCTCCTGTTGCAAGCCACACCAGAACCTCTCCTGAGACTTGATCCGGGACCTTTGGGGTACGACTCGTTATCCTTAACCACCGTGTTACCTGCCATAACAGCATTAACGTATAGCTGCGATGAACAGAAGCAACAGGTGAGCATAAATCTAAGGCAGAAAGCAGCTGCACTGGATTTCAGCTTTAAGAAGCAAAGCCTATAGTCTGGGGAACATAAGACGCTTAAAGCAGTATTCTTTAATTAATATATCAGTATAATTTAAAAAGCACATAATTAGGAATGAGGTTAACACTCAGTGGTTAGCACTGTTGCCTCACATCTCTAAGGTCAAGGGTTCAGCCCATCCAGGACGCACCCCAGCCTTGTACCCTGTGCTGCCTGGGATACCGTCCAACCCTCCTACCCCCACCCTGACCAGGATAAGTGATTAAAAGATGGATGGATCATTATGAATGCATTCAGAGTATCCGTGGCCTCTGTGATGACATCAGCCTCTCCTGCCTTCTAACTTTTCTAGACCCTTCTGGGACCTGTACATGTCCAGACGGTGAACCTTCCCCAGCATTTCCAGAAGTGAATGTGTTTTTTTTCTGGTCTGTTTGTGATTCTGTATAGACCACAAGCAGGCCTCTTAAAATGAGAATGCATTTTACACAAGGCGCAATAAACCAAATGGATCTCGTCAGTTCCCGGAAGCCCTGTGGTTATTTGTCTTCTCCTGACTAATTATTTATTACAGCACAGTGTAAGGGAAAAAGGAACATAGCTGGATAGTGCAGTGATTCTGTGGAATTGCTTATATTAGGTGTAATATGGCCTGCTTATGAGCTGGCTCAGTGGGGAGCAGTGTAGACTTACTCATCTCTGGTTGTGGGTTGAATTCCCACCCTCAGCTCCATGTGTGTGGTGTTTCTGTTGTCTCCAAAACATAAGGTTAGGTAAATTGCAGTCTCTGAAATACCCAAGCCCCAGAATTGGCTGGCATCCCATCCAGGGTGCCCCTTGACTCCTGCCCTTAGTTTCCTGGGAAAGGCTCCAGGGTCACAGTGACCCTGTACTGAATTAATGATTATGGATGGATGGATGAGTTATTATTAACCATATATACACTATTTTACATTTCGCATTGTATGTATCTACTAGAATAATCGAATAAACGTACTTGTAAAATCATCACTGGGAATAACTGTTAGATCAAAAAGCGATACATTTTGGATTAGACTGTCCTGTCACTGTGTCATTTTCCTTTGTCCTCCTGAGTGGTTTGTTCTAACTTTTCCGCTACTTGCAGTCTGTGCCCAGCAGATGGTGCTCCTGTCACATATCACTACTCTCCTCCTTAGTCGCTAACCTTCAGGGATTCCCAGTCTCCTGATGCCCTCAAGACAAACACAGAATTACACTAGCGCAGAGATGCCTGGAAAAACAGAAAATATAAACTATGAATTAAATTTATGACATAATCTCGGATGTTGACAAAGCAATGCTTTGATATGCACATGAATTTGGAGCAGAAAGTCGCAGAACGACCTGCAGTCCCTTTCCAGGCCTAACTCTCCATGCCAATGACATCACTGTATGTCTGAATGGCAGGGCCCCTGGCACCATGAGTCGACATCCCCTTTTCAGCAAATTAAGCCACGCCCACTGCCCCCATGGTCTTGGGCAGCAATGAAGAGAACCAGGTGGCACTGGAATTCAGTAGGAAAGAAAACGTATGGGAATTTCTGGAATACAGGGGTCTGGGCCGGGAAGGGGCGAACGTGGCAGCCCACACTCGAAACCTTTGGCTCAATGTATTGCTGAACCTAGGCAATCACAGGTCTCCAGATAAGCATAATTCTGCCTCATGTTAATTTAATTGATTCATCTAGTTTCAGGCTGTGATTCGTCATGTACTCTGTACATATCTGCTGTGATTTTATTCACTGTACATAATCCCACTGCGATTTCATATTCATGGTGGTTCCTGCTGTGATTTTATGTAATCTGTATATTCCTGCTGCGAGTTTAATCACTATGTACATTCCTGCTGTGACTTTATATTCATGTAGGTTCCTGCTGTGATTTTAATCATTGTGTATGTTCCAGCTGTAATTTTTTACATTTATCTAGGTTCCTGCTGTGATTTTAATTATTGTGTATGTTCCTGCTGTGACTTTATATTCATGTAGGTTCCTGCTGTGATTTTAATCATTGTGTATGTTCCAGCTGTAATTTTTTACATTTATCTAGGTTCCTGCTGTGATTTTAATTATTGTGTATGTTCCTGCTGTGACTTTATATTCATGTAGGTTCCTGCTGTGATTTTAATCATTGTGCATGTTCCAGCTGTAATTTTTTTAATTTATCTTGGTTCCTGCTGTGATTTTTTGTATCCTGTACCTTCCTGCTGCAAGTTTAATTATTGTGTATTTCCTGCTGTGCCTTTATATTCATGTAGGTTCCAGCTATGATTTTATATTCATGTAGGTTCCAGCTGTGATTTTATATTCATGTAGGTTCCTGCTGTGATTTTAGGAGTTGCATACATTCCTGACATGGTTTCATTTGTTCTGCAAATGCATTGGCTGATTATACGTATCATGTTCCTAAAAAGTGATTATATTTTATTGCAATGTTCCTGTTATGTCACAAAAATAATAAAGTACCAAAATATAAGTAAACAGCTAGCTAAATATGATATTAAACGGTATAGTCTTAAAGTTTTTAAATGGCTCTTAGAGCTCTATAAACTGCCAGGCACAGCGGCAGCTGTGTTACTGTGTGATTAGGTCAGTAAATGTCAAGACGTCAGGCTACTTACGATATATTTCACCTCGTTTCTCGCAGACTTAAGGGGCATGACAGAAGCCCAGCGAAACAGATTCCTAATGAATATCTACACGCTGCTGAGGTGGACCGGCAGTGAAAAATAATCCATTGATACGTTGCTAGGTTTAAAAAAGCTTAGAACTTTTTTTTGACTTTCAGCATAAGCCAATGTGGAGCACATTTTCTATTTTGTCCATGCAGGGGGCAGGGATGTAACATCTCTCCAATGCAGCTGGATTCTCGGTATCTATTCACTGTATCCATGTCTAGGATAGTCTGTTTGAAGTGTACCAGTGTACATCACACGCCTATTAACCAATCAAAGGAACACAAAGAACTTTCAGTTTCCAACTATCCAGTCTTCACCCACTTTTATTAACCAAGAACAGCCAATGTTAAACGCTACGTCCGACACCTTCAATGGCTGTACTTTATCATTGAAAAATGGATACAAACGTAATTAGGTCCAGCTGAATATGAATAATTAAAAGTCAAAAATTTGAAGAACAGCAGTACCAAAACCAGTAATAAATGGAATAATCCAAGCACTTCAGTAATTCTGACAAAGATATGTGGCTGGAAGATGGATGGATGCAAGCATTTGTGAACAGGACTGCTGGTTGAACAGTAGCCTTTTCTTTGATGTTTTATAATCAAATTTATTTATATTTACAGCCAATTGATGCTGGGGGTTTATTCCAAAGAATACCCACCATACCCATCTTCTTATGACCGAAATGAAATAGGTTTTTTTTTAAATATTCTACTTTGATAATCTGAGGTATCAAACGGTGTTACTTGATTGTTAAACTGTATGTTGAACATTTTGCGTAAGTTTTATGTACATTTCTTGATAAAAACGTCTGCACTGTTTGGAAATTTATCTGTGCAATTCGATAAAAGCATTTGTTGATTTTTAAAATTATTTCCACGCTACGCAAAACCAAAACGCACTTGAATGGTTTCTATTTGACCTTGCCGTCAACTAAGCAGGCGCCATTTGTCTTTATCCACCAAATGGTTGTTCATGTGGAAATGCTGCCATCTACTGTTCAGAGTTTAAACTTGGACTCAGTACTGGTGTAAAATTGTGGCGTAGTAATCAGTCGATACCGAAATCAGGAGTAGCCTGGACCGTCGGCGGGACAGTGGATACCCTGGCAGATTCAGGGGAGGGGGGCTGAATACTGGGCAAATTTATGCTCAGGGAACATATCTCGTTTTGCAGATTCCACCATGACATACTCCGTTCGGCAAATTCGATATACCGTGCGGGTATTTTGTCAGGGAGCGCAGAATTTTAAGCCACGCCCCTGGAAGAAGAGGTATGCGTTTAATCATCGCAAATTATCTCAAAGAGCCAACATTGCTTAAATACTAACAAATTCTATGTAGATAATGCTATTTTTCGGAAACACTGGTTCAAATTCCACTTTCCTGCAATACATTGTGTCCGTACCATAACATTATATCATAATGATGCACAATTATAAACTTTGGATAACATACTGCATCTTTTACAATTAATTACTGTGTTTATTACATCACACTGCCACTGCTAACAACTAGTTGAAGTTATGCTCAGTTGGTAAAGCATTAGCCATATTTAAGTAAAGTTATAGCAGGAACTGGTTACAATGTGTCTAGAAATGCCATAGTCAAGCAACAGAAAGAGGGAGTTTTTGCTACAGGCAGCAAGTTATTATCTATATGGTTTAAAGGCAGCAATGTGAGCAGCAGAAGATACTGAAGGTGGGCTGTACACCACTAGAATAAGAATGTCAGATCAGACCTTGTGTGCAGTAGTACGTTAGCAACAATGCGCAATAACACTTCTCTGCACGGATGGCGAGTGCAGCTTGTTGGCAGCATGGCAGCTCAGTGGGTAGGACTGTAGCCTCGGATCTCCAGGGGGATTCAAATCCCACATATGTTCTGTTGGTATGGAATTCATCTGTTCTCTCAGTGTTCTGCTGGTTTTGCCTGGGAACCCTGGTGTCTTCCCACAATCCAATGCAGTTGCTCACTGGTATCTCTAGATTGCCAATACAGGCAGTCCCTGGGTTAAGAATGTCCGACTTATAGACAACTCATGTTTAAAACAGACTGCCATAAAGCCAATTATATGAAAAATTTGAGTTAAAAACAATAGTTTGTAATAGAAAACATACACACTACTTTGTGAGGTACATGTTGACCTTGTGTAACTTAGTTTGTCAGCTTGAGATGCAGTACAGTAAATATCTACTATTCTACTAAACTATCTACTATACTAAGACAAACATTTGCAAACTGTCGCAAAATAAGAACCTTATGTTCTTGTTCCGACTTCCCTAAAAATTCAACTTAAAGACAGACTCAGAGAACACATCTCATTTGTAAGGGGGATTGAGTGAGGGAGCGCCCTGTCATGAACTGCCATTCTGTCCAGGGCTGCATGGGGACACGGGATTCCTTCGGTACACAGGGTTGCCAGCTCTCAGGCATCTGGCGTGACACTCACACTTTCAGACTCTCACGTTCACACAAGAAATCTTACAGCAAATCTATGTTATTCCATTATAAACCTGAAATTAGCTATGTCAAACATGTTGGGGTAGTTTGCAAACCCTACAGACTATTTACAAGGTAATAAAACGGTTACATACATGTAAATGCGTGTGCATGTGTGTGCAGACTTGTCTCGAATTGAAAATCCCACTCCAGCCAGCTGACCAAATTTGGCAACCCTGGGTACATTCAAGTGAAAAGCTAAATTTGCATCATTTTATTGGTTTAAGGCATCACAAGCAGCAATGGCACGTAGATCCATATGTGATATTTTACAGAAATCTAATAAACGGGAAAATCTCTCTGCTATCATTCAAAGACGCAAAATCCTGCTGCATAATTCTCTAGAAAAACAAATCTAGTCTCACACTTAAAAACACTGTCATTGCCGCCATTGTATTGAATGCCACATCGTTTCAGTACACAGAATTCAGCCATATATTTTCTCTAAGAAGACATTAAATGCAAGTACACAGGTATTGTCATAATAAGATGCTAAACTGTGCTTTTGTCATTCAGGAAAAGTCACGCATCACCATCAACAGACCTGACCTCTAAAACATGGCCAACAAAATGTAATTAATTATAATGTTTAATTATATTTCTGCCTCCTTTGGCCTCTAGTAATTAACTTGGTCACAGGTTAACCTGTTAATTCATAAATACCAAGGGCAGAAAAGAGGATTTGCAGGGTTCCACTAGCTAATTGGTCAGGGTCTCTGATCTGATGAGCATGAACTGTGCCAGTTAGGTACCTGATGCTCCTTCAGGCAGCCCTTTGCACTCTGGACGGCAGCCTGGCTTCCCGCATGATGAGAGCAGGACCGTTAAATCAGACAGTCGTAAATCACCCGTCATCCACTCCCTGACAGGGGAGAAGTTGCTGTGGACAAGCCTCAGGCCGCTGCCTCATATGTGCATCTATTTGTCAGGAAGTCATCACTTCATGCTTCAGTCTCCCAGACAGGAAGAAGACCACTGGCACAGCTGAACTGACACCGCATCAGTAATTCATGACGTTTCTTATTAAAGTGGCCTCCCCCACCCCCCGCATCACTCTTCTTCTCACTGGGGCCCCATCCATGCAAGAATACCTGCTTAGAATTGGTCGCAGGTGGAGGAGATTCCTGCATTCAGCAGGAGGACACATTACTCATGCCAGTTGTGCTACAAACAGCGTACTCATACCTGCTGGTCCAACGTAGGGTTGCTGTCAGACCAGATAGGAGAACAAGTTAGTTGTGATGCTAGTCCATCACTGGACAAGCACTGCAGACAATTAAGAGACACCAGATCGTACCTACAGGTTTAGGAACAGTGTAAGTAAACCAGAGTATCTTTGGGGGTGTCAATCGAACCCACAATTATGAAGGTGTGAGGTCATGGTGCTGTCTGCAAAAGCACCATGTTGCCCAGCACAGAATTCGTTGCCAAGAAACAGCTACTGATCTGGCACACAACGGTCATGTCTAACAGGGAGAATCATTATACTTACCCAAAACTTTCAAAATGCTATAGTTTGATATGAGCACACATTCATGCAATGAGAATTTAATAAAAAATGAATGATCTGGGACTGTGACCCTGTACTGGGTAAGTGGTTATGAGAGATGGATGGAATGGAGGAATGGTTATATAGATATATTATTAGGAGAGGAACAGAGACCACATCAAAAAGGTGCTCCTGAAAAACGAATAGAAGAGAAAATGATTCTCACACTTTCTGTGATGGGTCGATCAGTGACCATTTGTAGTGGAATTTTGGAATTTAAAAAGATTCTCTAGAGAACAAACAAAAAACTGAGAACAAACAAACAGTTTTCAAACCTTAATTATACTTGGCAGATGAAGAAATGCAGGGCTAGCCCTGATGAAAGGCAGAAACGAGCTCTCCTCAGTGTGTAGCCTAAGCGCACCCAAAAGACACTCATACATAATTAATCAGACAAGTAGCAACTGGCAGCGAATTAAACCAAGTTCATTTAAAAGGGGCTGGCAGGGATAAGGACTGCGGGAATGAATTTCTGTCTGTGTGATATGATACCCGGCTAAAATAAAACATATTCTGTAAAGAAAATAAATCACAGATGCAGATTCAAGGTACAATGTGTCCAACTGTGTAATACACTGCAGCAAGAAAGTGTTTAAGGAGAAGTTCTGTTGTATTATTAACTGCATTGTATTTGTCTTTCATGTGAGAGCAAGGAATCCTAGCAAAAATTCACAAGAGAACAGTAATTGCGCAGACTTCTAAAGGAAATTCCACTAATTAATGATAAATAATTACAAAAAAGAAAATAAATGTTAGTTTAGCTCTTTAGTAATCCATCACCCATCCTCCTTAAGGGCTTGTCCTGTACATAAACATGATAAGCCCAGAGCACAGCACTTTGGACACCCTGGCAGGATGTCAGTCCATCAACTGTCACACATGCACACATTAACGACACCAGTTCACCTACACACGCTTTTGCACTGCAGGAAGAAACTGGACTGCCCAGGCGAGATGCGTACCTCTTAGGACGGGCCTCAGGCCCACCCAGACCCAGGACCGGATATGGAAAACAGATCAGTTCATAAGTTGCATCATTATGGCGCTATTCAGGAAGTCACAGCAAGCAGCCAATCATGGTATTGTATTGGCTGATGTTTCACCACAGCTGACCTGTGGTTCTGCTTGAACTCTTCATGACCAGTGATGAGCCTGGGTTTATAGCTGCTGATAATTGAGGTGTTCCATTTTTATAATTCATGTCTGAAGACTATAGCACATTCTTTCTGGGGAAGGCTGTAATTAACATCTGTATTGTTATGATTACATTTCTAACATTATAATTAATACAGTAAAAATAGTTATACATATAGTAATAATTACAGTAATTGTCTGTATCATTTTGCCTGCTCCTTTAATAGAAGACGGAGTAGTGAGGTGACTCTGCCTCATTTGTGAAGGAGAAGGCTACCCCTAAACCCACAACCAAGATTTTATCTTTAAGTTTAAAAAAAAAAAATTAAAACAATAAAAGCCTTTAAACATATGAGTACCACACACACCATGTAACCAGCCCCATATGTAAGAATTACTCTGTTCTGGCTGGTGAACAGAATCCCCTGAAATAGGAACATGGTGGTAACAGGTATTTTTTGAGGAGGGGGTTTGGGGGGTTACAGTAACTGGATTAACGTAAACAATGGTGATTAAAGACAAGCTGGATTGCTGAAAATAAAAGGAAAAATATAAATGACTGATGGGTTAATAAAGGCTCATGGGAGTTTTACTTACACAAAAATGTTCTGAAGGCAGAAAGAAAAATGCTTGGTTAGATTGTAGAGGAGGTGGGTCCAAGCAACTAGAAGAGGCGGGACCAACCAATCAGGTGTCTTGGTCCCGCCTCTTCCAGTTGCTTGGACCCACCTGCTCTACAATCTGATTGGCTATCTGTCTGAACCAATCATTTTTCTTTCTACCCTCAGAGTATTTTTGTCCAAGTAAAACCCCAACAAGCTTAATACTGGGCAACAATGACAAGCAGAGAGAATGGGACAGGCCCTGAGGATTATGCAGCGTCACCTAGGGGGAGCAAGAGGAACAACATCCCAAACACACAGGAAGGCTTTATTCACTTGGAACCATGGAGAGAGAAACTGAAGGTGAAAGAAAAGTGAAGAGGAAACAGGAAGAGAAAAAGAGGTTGATGTTGGGCTTGTGGAAGAGTGATGATGTCTGTGCTGCTGGGACACAGGGGCTGCATATGAGACCGGACTTGAGGTGAGACAGAACACAGGCATTTAATGCCAAAGGTGACTGACTGCAGGTGAAAGGGCCGAGTCACCTGACTTTACCTTAGACTCATACCCTCCCCTGTCGTACATACATACGCTCCCAATAAAACAAGGATCACCTACAATGGGTCAGCACAGTACTCCCCAAAACTGGCTTTCTCCCGCCTCAAAAGACAATTACAGCCACTCACACCTAGCTCCCCCCCCCCCCACACACACACACATTGTGGAAAGAGGCACAGCCTCAGAGCAGTTACCTGAGTGACTGAAACTCAGTCATTGCTACAGCCCTATTACAAAGCTGCAATTACACATTAATTAACAGAAGAGTAACTATAAAGATGCATAAAAATTCATCATTTCAAGATTCACAGATTCATTTTATATATGAGATTGAGCTGTGGTGTTATACGCAGTTGTTTAGCGGGTTATATAAATTGTATTTATTTATTATTAATCCAAAATATATTCATGAGTCGTATTGCCTAAGGATAGCCCTTTTTGGTTGTCATGGGATACCACAGATATCATGCTGTGCTAATTTTGGACATATTTTCCTGGCCTCTCTGGAGCTGTGAATCTAAATATTTATACAAATTAAATGAGAAGAATGGAGGTGTAGAAATACTTTTATTAATAGAATATAACTATATAGCATTTGGCAGATTATAGTTTTACAGCATACAAGTGCTGAGACCCACAGAAAAACCAGCTTAGCCACAACCAGTATGAAACTGACTTTGATAATAATGAAAATACAGTACGTCCATATCCAATAAGTCAAACAGTCAATGTTAGGTATGTTTGCCATTTTTCCTCTGAAACTATTGTCACCTAAGCGTTGAATTCACATTTTGGGGTGCTGCCCTGTCTCTTGGTGCTGAAAATTGCACATAGTAGCCAAAGAAACAGCGGTATGGCAGATCAATTAACAATTCATTAACATTCCTATTGAGCAGACTGACATTCTTGTGTAAATAAATATTATATCGAAATGAAGCTTAAATTGCAGAAGGTGCAGAGTCATATAAAATAAAGTACAAATATAAAAACAGATAAATGTGAAAAAGGATGTTGATTGCTATGAACTTCACTATCAGAGCATTTGAGAAGGTGTTACATGGAAGCGTTGAGGAGATTGACATGTCGTCCACTTCTGTCATCATTTTTTGCTGGCTAATAAGGACATTTTCACATAGTGTCTTCATGACCATTCATCAATTTAATAGTTTAACTCTGTGATCTTTACCTATTTTGGATCATCAGCACATGTGTTTCCCCTGAAAATCTATGGCTTGAGGGGGGGGGGTTAAACATGTAGGCTTATTATCAACAATTTAACTACAGTCAAGCCCAAAATTATTCATACCCAGACCAAATGTTGATCTATAGTGAATTTTTATTTGACCAATTGGTGGCATTTTTCATAAATATGTAAAATAAACATCAAAATAGTTATTTTTTTCATTTATATGTCTAGCACAATGTCTGGCCATCTTTATGCTGCAGATGCTCATGCCATTTCCAGCCAGAAGAAACCTATTGGTCACGTAAAAATTCACTATAGATCAATATTTGGTAGGGGTATGAATAATTTCGGGCTTGACTGTATATGTATAATAATGTAATATATTGTTGACCCTGTTACAGATATTATTTTAATCTCTTTGCTGCTTTCTACTTCACTGTCTTTTTTCTGTTAGATAACTACATAGGCCTTGAGAAAAATACCTTGAGTAAAACGAATGAAGACTCCGCTGCCCGCCTTTCGTAGACAGTACAGCGCCAGCTGTTTACTGAGCTCCAGGGCCCCTCGGCGACGGACCTCGGCAGCCGCCTTCGGCTTCCATCGAATCTGGGAAAAGTCCCTAAGCTAACGGCACTCTTGCCTCTAGAGACCGCCTGCCCCCAAAGGATTTTAAAACAAAGGGATTTTTCACAGGACTTTATTTTGATCAAACATACAAAACAAAACAGTAATAAAACACTTCAGTGAATATTAAAATATCTATCAATAGGATTATTTAATATGTGGTGCTTATATAGTAATGTGACTGTGCACTTTTGACTTTACCTTGCTTTTTAGATAAAGTCTCTGACGACGATTTTCATCTCCTCTTAACCAAATAACCATTCTACAAACTCATTTCTGACTGACTAGCAAGCTACCTGCTTGGAGCGAACCATTATCATCCATCCATCCATCACCCCCACTTATCCGGGGTCACATTCCATGATTATCATATCAAATTAAGATAAATCTTACATAGGCCTACATTAATTGTTTTTTATGATGACTTAAATGTAGACAAATTATTAGAAGTTCAATTTCTGTTACTGTGGAAAGCAAAACGGTTCATGACGTAAGAATAATGTAGAAGAAATGCGTTTGATTGCGTTTCCGAAAACGCATTGGGACATGCTTGGCTATGCAGAAACGCCGACGTGTGGTGGGCGTTTTAGGGCCTAATTTATATTTGGTATATAATTAAGCAAAACACTGTTGTTCCAGTTTTGTGTTCGTTATTGTGGGGAAATTCATTCACCTGCGTCTTTGTTAACGGAACAAAAGGTAATTCATTACAAATAAACTGTCGTATTTAACTGTTGACACAAGGTGGAGATGTTGTCATACAAAATACGGTATATGAGATGGCTTTCTTATAATCATTGTCGTAACCTGTAATAGTAGTATGCAATAGGCCTACATAATCTATTTCAATTAGGCATAATTACTCGTCCTTCATAAAGTTTGGTGGAGCTCAGTTAATTTATGGTTATATGCAAGCATATAGTCTAATATTCTTAGCATTTCGCTGGTTAGCGTATAAAGGAGCGAAATCTCCATAATTAAGCATTAAAAGGGTGGGATCATATATCTGCATGTGATTCTCTAGTGCCACGCATATTTAAATACCAGCATTTGCTTAAATTTAGGCTTCGTGACACCAGTCGTATCAGCGGCATAATTCGATTTAACTTTTGTACACTTACATTACGCAGGTGATGATTTAAAGCAATACCTGCTTATTCATTATTTCAGTTCAATATCTCACCACCGATTGGTCGACTTTCATAAATTGATTTCATGAATCAATTAATTGTTTTTAAGACGATTCAAATAACTCTAGCTCAGAGAGCAAGTCATTAAAGCCCATGGTCACTGCGTGTGTGTGCGCGCGCGCGTGGGTGTCTGCGCGCACGCGTTTGTGTGTTGTGTGTATTACACTGTGGCGACCAAATATCCCCATAATGTGATAAAAAAAAACTGTTATTTTGACGTTATGGGGATTATTTTTTCAGTCCCCACAAGGGAAGCTCAATTTTATAAAAATCTGTGACTGCAATCAAAAAACTAAGAATGTCAAAAGTCTTGTATTTTGTTTGGCTGCTTATGGTTAAGGTTAGGGCTGGGTACGGGTTAAGGTTGTCATTGTTTGGTTTAGGGTTATGCCCATAAAAATGAATGGACAGTCCCCAAAAAGATATGACAACACGCGCAGGCGTGCATGCGTGCGTGTGTATGTATGCGTGCGTGTGTGTGTGTGTGTATGCGTACGTGCGTCTGTCTGTCTATCTGTCTCTGTCTGTGCATGCTAGTCCAATAGCTGTGAAATAATCAGGTGGAAACCATATATGGTAACAGTGGGAACATAACACTGCTATGGAAAAACAACATTTCAGAAAACTGGCAACACAAAACAGCAGATTACCCCTCAATGAAGAGTACAATTAACAGTTTAAGTTACAATAAACTACAATAAAAAATTGAGCCTTTTGCTTTTATTGTAGGCCTAACTCTAGCAGCATTAAGATGGTTTGAATGGCTAAAGCGGACTTTGAAGGCTTCTCCTTATGCTTCACTTGGCCCAGATAAAATCAAAAGTGGGTAAAAAGCTTTGGGAGGGAACAGCATGATAACAGAATTCATATAAAACTTTATTACATGTGGATGAATGCCTTATGGAGGTAAATAAAATCACAAAATGAATTCTGATATTATTACAACAAATATACTTTATCAAAAGCATATTAGGGGGACTCTCGAAGATATATAAGTGTTAGTTTTCTTTTCCCGCTGGCCATTAAATGAACAAGGCCGAAGGCGCTCTGTCAATCCGACACTGCTGTTTACACTGTTATATTTGGCGGGGGAAAGTAAACACTTTAACTCTGCCAAGTAAGAAAGTGGATGGATTAGGTTTCCATGGCATCAAATTTCAGGAGCCGCGCAATTTTAATTTAAAAATACAGTGAACTTCCCTATTGTGGTGTTTTCATGGCTTGGAGTTGAGCCATCGCCCACATTTCCCCGGGTCAGTGTGTGCGCGTCACTTTCATTTTCTGTGTAGCCTACATAAATGTTATCATTATTGTGTTGACAGTAAACGCCGAAGCAATTGGCATGGGTCTATAATTGCTTTTGTGGTACAAAATTTCATGCAACACATTTACAATTACAGCAAGTGAATTATGAAATGAAAAACTTAAAGTATCTAATTAATCAACAGCATGTAGCACCGCCTATGTAATATGCTGTATCTGTGTAGCTTTGACGTAAATGTTAAACTTATTATGAAAATTATTTTAACTATTATTATCATTTTGCACTGAAACATACATATGTTTGTGATTGTGTGTGATAAACGGCATAATATAGGCCTAGTAAATAATGATGATGATGACGATAATAATAGCATTGTTATTATTATTATTATTATTATTATTATTAATAATAATAATAATAATAATAATAATAATAATAGATGCTACTGTAGTCAATTATAATACAAAATACTGTCATCATTGTATAAAATTATTATAATGAAATACAGCAAGTAATTTTTGTGAATAAATATTTAAGAATGAATGAAAGGATTCATCTGAAATGGAACAGATATCATTGTAAAATGCAAAATTATTTAAGGCTGCATTTAGTCATAATTTATATTTGTCATTAAAATATATAATATATTTATATATAATATATAATTAATACTATGATTACTATTGACTATGATTACTATTATATGATCCTATAATTAATACTATTGATTATACAATACAATACTGCATCCCAATATTGATTTTTCTATAATGCAAAAGATTCAGATTTAGACTGTCTCACTCAATAAAAATATGCACATAACTTAAAAATGTAAGTTTTGTGCAGAGAAATGAAAAATATCGATGAAAATAATTAATGACAATGATAGTAATGATGTTTGGTTCATATTATAGCTGTTATCTGCCTATATAGTATTTACTGTAGAGATATGTTTGAGTGCATGTTTATACATATATGAATAAGTCACTATATGTGGGCCTTCGTTTGTAGAAAATAACATTTATTTCTAGCAAATGCAACACATTATATGACTGTACAGCTGACAACAAAAGGAAA
The DNA here is from genome assembly GCA_011763525.2 of Mormyrus iriodes. Taxonomy (NCBI): domain Eukaryota; kingdom Metazoa; phylum Chordata; class Actinopteri; order Osteoglossiformes; family Mormyridae; genus Mormyrus; species Mormyrus iriodes. Next base: position 9,789,010 of record JAAGVU020000032.1, read on the forward strand.
GCAAGACTTAAAGCACATATAAGAATGGCGATTTCATCGAATAGAACTATGTTTTGCCGATTATGTTGGGTAAAGTACATTTACAAATATAATCATCTAGAAATGTAATATACAATATTTTGTAGAAGAACTACAAGGAGGCACAAAAAAAGAAAATGCCTAAAATTAATTAGTTTAAACTGTGTGTTATGTTATCGACACAAAAAAAATTTGCTACACATTATAGCAATAACTTAGAATGTGCTTTTTAAAACATGGGTACATTTAAAGGACTGACACTTATTTAAGCCCCACATTGGTGACAATTATTAGTAACTATCGCTGCAAAAGCTTTCATAATAGAAATAACAGGCAAAGAGTGAAAAAAGAATATATTAATAAAACGGAACTGAATTCTCAATAGATGATTATAGCGTGACCTTTCCAGTTTAAATGGACTGTAAAATGAGATTTTATATATGAACAATCAAATTGCAATCCATAATGTACAAGACAGATAATGATAGCATTTTTATGTCAAAATATCTTTATCCCACCCAATTGCTTACAAGACCTCAGTGGTAGTCATTTAGGATTTAGAGTTTTGGTTGAATCTAGCACCAAACCAAATAATGATAAAGAACCACAATTGATTTAAACAATTTGCCTATGCACTAATTGCAAGTTATTGACAAAAATATGAATGAAGTCTCCAAGCAGGATCCAAGTATGCCAACATTGCAGTATCACATTAATTAAGGTCTTTGTGTACAGGTTTTGTTTGGTAATTAATGGATATGTAATAATTCTAATTTGTGGCACTTTTAATATAGACTTTGGAGAAACATTAGGAATGCAGCTCTACATGACAGGTTAACGTATTTAACAGAAAAGTCTGTACAGGCCAGAGCCATTAGGATTACACATCTACAACCACCTCCTCCTTTTCCCCACTAAGAGCAGAACACTTTCGGCTATGGATATCTCATCATGTCCTTCTGCACTCATAATTGAGCTGTATCCCCACCAAGTCACAATCACGACTTCCCAACAGTCACTCACTGCTTATCAGGGGTATTGTTCACCAAAGGCCCATACAATCCGTTGGTATACCCCTGGTCTTTGTGCAAAATCGATCTGTCCCTTATCAAGTCACTAAAGGCGTAGTCCATGGGAGGCCTGAAACCAAGAGTCGGCATCAAACCTGCAGTGGAGTAGGGAGCCATGAAGGCGAGTCCTCTGCTGTGGGCCGAGTAAGCTAGCCTCAGCGGGTTGAGTCCCAGGTGGGTGCTTAAGGGGTAGGCACCAGGATCTGTGCCAAAGTGTGCTGCATTTGGCTGCAAGGGGGAGAACGCGGACCTGTTGCTTAGAGTCATGGCTCCGGGTAAGATGGGGCGGGGGGCCGAAGCTGACGGCGGCTGCATACTTTGCAGCATCCGCTCAGCAGCCCAAGACTCTTCGGGGACCTTGGGCTGTCCGCTGTTGTTGAGGATTTGCTCTATGGCTTGCACCACGTCCTTCCCACAGCCCTGCAGAACCAATTCGAGGACACTTCGCTTGTGGCTAGGGAAGACCCTTGTCAAAATGTCTATGGCATTCATTTGCCTGGCACTGGCAGAGGATGGCGAGGGCTCCTGCTCGTCTTTCTCTGTTTCTGACCCAGAATCAGAGCCCAGTGGGCTGACTGAACCAGGGGTCTCTTCTCCATCTTTCAGGGCCTTGGAAACAGGGGAGCTGATGAAGGACTCCCCATCTCCATTTTCAGAACCAGACCCATGTCTGATTTCGGGGGAGGAAATCCCTGGTACAGACTCACTGTCGGTGGACACAGACTTCCCAAGAGTCTGTTGTTGTGGTGTGACAGATCTTGGCATTTGGGCTTTTGGAAATAGTTCAAATTTTTGGATATTTCCATCTGTGAAGAAATGAAAGATCCAATTAAGTAATTTAATTCTCATAAGTATATGCCAGTTCATAAATCTCTATGGTTCATTGTCTAGTAATCATTATTTTTTATAAATTTTTCCTGGCTGAATTAGAATTTATGCAGAATATTTGATTTCCTGATTCAAAAGTATGGCATTGAAATCCATAGTGTATTATTTGATATGCAATAAGGTTTTTTACATAATCAATCGGTCAGTTTAAAGACAAGCAAAAATATACATGCTCACCAGAGTTTGTCTCGTTGCTCACAGACCCAAAGACTTCATAATTCTGGCGAGGCGGAATGATGCCGTTGGCAGCGGCCAGCGCTAGACCCTCCGCTGTACCGTAAAGGAGCTGCAGCTCGCGGGCTTCGTTTTCTTCCTGAGCTTGCTGCCTGCGCAGGGCCACTTGGGCGGCCATCACGCGTTGCCTCTCGGCGATCAGTGTGCACTTAGCACACATGCAGTCCTTCCAGCGGCAGTAACGCTTATGTCCCTTCAGTGCCGACACGACGCCGTGGTTCCTGCACCGGGCGCACTTGGGAGTGCGCGGATATTTCTCAGTAGCCCGCAGCAGTAGCGGGGGGCCCCGCAGCAGGCTGCTGGCCATGGAGACAGGGATAGAGGCAGCAGCAGCAGCCGCTCCGGGATGAACCTGGGATCCAGTGGTGGCCGTAGGGATTTCGGATCGCATATCCATGTTCTCGTTGATTAAAAACTAGAATTACTTCAACTGGAACTTTTTCTTCACGTAATTCCGAATTCGACACTATTGAAATTTGGAGGAAAATGTAATCAACGCATTTGCTTCTTAATGGCGGGTTATTTAATTTAAATAGGCTATTGTATCTACAATTATTATTTTAAAGTGTGCATTTAGATTTACGCACAAGGCAAGCAGCCACTTAGCTAAGTGCATTAAACAAAAACATTTGGTAGGATACGGATAATCAGTGATAACGGCGTTTAGTTTTAACTGAATAATATTGAATGTTTACCCGATATTATAAACCGCCTGTAAGACCTGAAAGTATTAAACTAAGAATACATCCGTATACTGTCTGTTACGGAGTCTTTAAACTTTTGTTTAGTTTCCCAAGACTTCTTGTCTGATGATTTGGATAGTTTGTCCTGTAAAGTCTATCTTCACATTTAAGTCCAAAAATACGAAAGATACGTACAAAAAGTCTAGCTAAAAACTGACAAGGATAAAAAAAAATTACAGTCAAACACAAAATGTTCGGGTATGTTCTCAGAATGTCTAAGCTCAAAGTTATAATGAAGAAATATATTTCATATCTGGTTTTAAATCCATAGGTTTCCCTTTGATCTATTAGAAGTTAATCGGGTCTTAGGTTATTTCAGCGAAAGGCGTTCACGTTGCTAGCGACACAAGCGTGAGACACTAACTAACTGGAGAGATTGCCACTAGATACAGATCTTCTCTCTCTATTGTTGCTCCTACGTTTTCATTAGACAAATTTGACAACAGTGTGGCGCCTGTCATTGGTCAAAGGGGGAAGGTGCGATCTGATTGGCTTGTCATTTTTTTCAACTGTGTCCACCTGAATTCTTTCTTCAATAGCAAGTGTTCAAAATCTGAAGGAGGTCCTGCAGAGCTAAAATACATTACTAATAATAGCGAATTTAGAATTTAAAAGACAAATAAATTCGATAGTAAATTTTGAAAGTAAATATAAACAATGATATAAATATTGGACAAAAAATATGTAATTCCCATTTTTTTATTATTTTCTGATGGACGAAACAGCCTAGAAGTATCCAGTGCTTGGTTTATGTTTTTATTTTATTCTATTTTTCTTCCTTTTAGCATTTTATGAACCTGTCTTTCGAGTTGTACATTCCCAAAAGCAGGTGTAAAAAGTTGCAGAAACAACACAATTAAAATACATTATGCAATTTTATATGGCCAGTTGAGTTTACTGCACAAATTATGGGATCGAAGTTCATTTTTCGATGACGTCATCATCGTCAAGTCGTCCGTAAAGTAATAAGGTAAGTTACCATGACATATATCCTATATTGATTATGGTAAATATCTGAAAACGTACATCATTTCTTATTTTATTCGACATTAGTATAAATAAACATATATACCATGTGTGATGAAAAAAATAACTGTTTTCAGACATCCTTTATATTCGGTTTTCTTCAGTTTATTTTATTTGCAGGCACAAGTAGGATTCGGGGGAAACAAAACTGCCTGACATATCAGCATTCTGATTGTCCGGAATTAACTACATTGCCTACTTATTTGAATCATGTGAATGAATGTTACTATACTGAATGTAATATTTAAATTTAAAAATTCTGTTTAAAAAAAATCAAAAGCATTTTCTACGGTTCACAAATGCGAGATCGATGCTCTACAATTTAAATGTTTTATCTTTTGCACAATCATAACGATATTGTCTATAAAAGCTGACACTTGCATATATTTATATAAATTCGTATATGTACTATGCGTTCCTTAGAAATGCGTAAATTAAAGATGATAAACAATTACCCTGTGTGTTGCTTTTTGTTACGCCAGTATATCGACGTTGAGTGCATCACAATAAACATTAAATAAACTGTTATTTGTGATAGGCCTACAATAAGCAGTATCTTGTTGTATGCTTTAGAGTTAAATTATTTTGTTCCTGACATCTAGATGATCTTATTGAAAATGTGTATGACGCTAACCCCGGGGTGCAAAATGCATGGATTTAAATAATTGTATTTGCGTATTTCGTTCCGCTTTCAAAAGCACCACCGTCATACTTAATCTTCAGGGGCTGGTTCAGCGACACTTACGTTTCTGAAAATGACCGCTATTTCTTGTCTTCATTATCCAAAACACTGTGCATCACGTAAGTTTTACATTAAATTCAAAACACTTATTCGTGTACTCAACCCAACTTGCAAAGAACTGGGCCGCAACCCTCAAGTGGACAAGAACAATAGATAATAAACTGACGCATATAGATAAAATGAAAATAACTTATACCCTAATATAAATTATACTAGAGCAGTTCGATTTTGTTATACACGTGATTTTATAAACAAGTGTTTCAAGTTTCAGCGTCATTAGATGTTTTGGCTTGGGAATATCCAAAGGTTACATTATTCGTAAGCAAGGGATAAAACCAGCTTTTAGTTTGGAAATTCGGAATGTTAATAGTTCTCAAGTCTAATAATCCAACCGGGATCTTACCGCGCCTGTTTTATAAGCTACGTGTTTGAGATTTACAGAAATTAAACATTTAGTCTCGGATTTAATTATGTTCAGTAACGTATTACAGACTTATAAAGGCCGTAAGCTGATTACTACTATTACTTATTTTAAATATTTTGGTAGGAATTTGAAACGCAAGGTTAAACATGTTTCGTGTATATATATCAAACATAGATCGAAATAATAATATTTTACACTCTATTCAACAGTTGTCTTCGACCCTGGACATTGAAGTTCATATTGTATTACATATAATAATAACACGAATCATTTCAATAATTACTTGTTCGTTCAGGTATACATAAAAGTCTATGTAAGCTAAACTGTGCTTTTTAGATCTTTGCTTAATGCGTTTTGCGTTGATTTTCCATTTATACAACATTTCTACAAGAAATTATAAGCCTGCTGTAATACCGTTTTGTATTTTCTCCTTGCGTAATGAAGTACTTCTCGACACACGAGAGAAGACTAGTCCTAAAGCACCGTCACTGTGTTACTGTGAGCCAAAATAAGCACATCATGACAACAACCGGAGAAATGGAATAATATTTGGCTGAGCCTTTAAGCGTTATCGACCAAATGCGTTTCGCTCTTGCTGACGCAATGACTGTACCCTCTTTTATCAATTATTTCTCTTAACAGCCAGTCCGCCCTATTTCCCATTCTCGTGACCCTGCGCACCTTCTCACATTTAAGTGGCTTTTATTGTAGCCGACATATCGTTTTGTGGACGCTTCAATATGTCTCTCGGTGCCTTCGTTTTCGCTTTTTTGCGCGGTCTCTTCTGCTGACTTCCAATTGTTTACACACTGAATCACAGTAAGCAAATGCCATCTGTTTCCCCCGCTGCTTTCATCGGCACCTTTAATTACCTAACCAACAGACTAATAGAGATGATATTAAACTAAATCTTTTTGACATTCAAAGTAATTATCTCGGCAGCGATCTCACACGAATGAAAATTGCTATCTAAAAAAGTAATTCTGTGTTCATAACACTACCACACGTAGACCTAAAACAAAAACTTCTCCACTGATCAGATGTCTTTGACAGAGACTTGTGAAAGGTACCTTAGAATTATATGGCAGATATGAAAATGTCGGCTGGTGACGCCGTCTTATTCCTCGCTGTCCTATATTTCCGCGAGTGGCCTCAAAGTAATTGGCAGTGTAATGAGCGTGGTTTCAAGTTGCAGGGTAAACTACGTTTAATCATCTCCAAATAATTGTAAATAAAACCTTGCCACAACAGTTGAAAGGAATTTAAAAAAAATATATATGCACGCAATTATACAACGGTACGCATCTTTGTTTCTAGCATATATAAGTAAGCAGTATTACAGCATGCAATTCAATATAGTTAGTCCTCCGGAATAATAGGCCAACATTATTTTTCGTATATTAAAATCACATATCCCGTTTAACTTTAATGGTTTTTAACAGTCCCAGATAATTAGTACCTTTTAATTAGGCCCTCTAGTATTTGCAATTAAATTCCAGTCAACAATTAAATGCGACTGGGGCACTTTCAAAATTCAACATTCTTTCAACAGTTCGTTAGACATACACAGGAAAAGAAAGGGAGAGCGAGAGAGAGAGAGAAAGAAAGAAAACATGCAAAGCTTTCACGCCGATAAAATATGCTACAGATGACTGAGTTTTTACACCTTTTTACATTCTCACAAAAGAGACGCTTGACCCAACATATGTAACAGCATGTTTCTGCACTTCAGCACCCTGGTGAGGTATTTCAGCGGCTATTCTGGCTGCTGTTACCCAGCCTGAGCACGGCTGGACCCGGATAGCCTCCCGGGGACTCCCGCTGAAATCGCGCAGTCTTATTAAAGCGCCGCAGAGGTTAGAGTAGCAGATAGAAGGGCTCACAAGGAGCGCATGATTTGGGAAAACCAGCGCCTATTTACACGCTTCACCTCTTCACCAAGTGCTCATTAGGTTGTTAACCTCTAGTTCACATGAAAAGCTCTCGTGAAGAAGGACTTTTTATCGAGAAGACGCATCCCCCTCAAGGCAGAGAACAAAGCCTTAAAATAACGACACAAAATAAGTGATTATTTGTTACTCTGAAGTTGCTTTTGTCCACAGCACTTGCGCGCATACACATGCGCATACAAAATGGTTCTTTTACATCTTAACTTTTATACAGTAGGCTACGTGTCCTTTAATGAATGTGAACACAGTCAGCAAAGAATGAATTCGACACCCTTTCCACGTTTAGTTATGTTCGCAATAACAGAGAGTAAATATCGTTTAACTAAAACAAAATAATATTGAAGGACTCATGTCTCCTTCGGGTAACTTTTTATCATTTATACATCCAAAAATTGATAAAGATTTACACGCTTTGACCAGCAACACTCTTATACTCAATAACTTCGTACAAATAAAGGTAGTGCCGATGTATTTCGACATATTATGAAATGCTTTTGCAATTTTTGCATATCAAATAATGCTCTAAATGCAATTTCAGTTTGAAATTAATTACAAATCCACCAGAATATAGCATTATGCAAACATTTATGGTATTCCAACAAAAGTTCCTTTAAAATTATATAAAAAAGCTGAAAGAGTTCTGTAATAAACGACAAGGTCCCTTGTTTAATAAGACAGGTGCGGCGGAGACTGAAAAAGAGGTGCCGAGACGTTTCCCGCAGAAAAGACAGACATTAGGACGAACTTTAAAATAAATATGAGGTTCACCGCTGAGAAGACCGAAGGGCGGGGAGTATTTGCAGCTCCTCTACAAACAGTTTAGCTGTAGAGCCCTTCGTTCGTAGGCGTAGAAATAATGTCCTTATTTCTAATTGGGATATTACCAAGGAGGGACAAGAAACACGTGGCTTAAGTCCCATAATTCAGAACTATTGTATAGATTTTTTCGATGCTTTAAATACCCTTGTATCCCCGCTTTTCTTGCCCCAGTTAGTTTCAGTGGAGCCCGAGGCACGGATTATGTTTCCTGGCAGTTGATCACCTCATTGAAAGTTAAATGCTATTGAGTGAAACGGAGAGTTCTATGAGAAGAAAGAGGCTTCGCGATCACACTCGTGAAGGGATACTGATATAAATAATACTCTGCAAACACATGCTATCTGATCAAAGAAAAACATCAGAAAAGAAAATTACTTGAAATTAAAGCCACAAAGTTCTTACCAGTGTCAACATAGTGAACGAGTAATTTGATAAATTGCACATGCAGTATGAATAATGCGTCATGTGAATACAGCATCTAAATATATTTTAGGAATATTACGCATACTACACCGGTGAAGGGAATGTGTTTCATCAGAACCTACATTGTGAATTAGCTACCGTACTAATACTGCCCCCCCGGTGCGCCCAGGTATACATCGGGCAATTAAAATGCAAGATCCATCCCCCGCATCTGCCTCCTTTACGAAACGAATTGCGCAGAAAAGAAAGTATCCTAAAAAAGAGCCCACATTGAGATCACAGATGGAGTGTAGGTTTTTGCTAGAAATTTGAGAAACACCATTGTCCCAAATCAAAACTCAATGTGTTGGCATACAATGGGTTCCGCTTTGAGCTCCTCCGCTTCAATCAGCCTTGTTTTTTAAACTTGAAGTGCTCTATACAAAGACCAGTCTCCTAAATGTCAAAACCGCTTCGATTCCAAGTGTGGCTCTCCTGCAAGACCGTGTTGAAAAAGAACACAATTATGAAGCAATAATTACTCTACTTCAGTTCGCACGCCACTGCGCCCATTCAAACATTCTTAGCCCCATTTAATGCTTTATTCCAGGGCATGATAATCCGAATACCGTAGGTTTAAGTTTTTTTTTTTAATCTTGGCAGTTTTTAAGAAAGTAGAGTTTGGAGGGGGTAATGGTAAATACATGAATATTCAATGTGGCCACAATCCTATTATTTATTCAAGATATTTATCATTTCCGTTTATTTAAACAATGTTCTCTGGTCCACATTAATGTCGTCGGCGCAATAGCAGGGGTACAATGTCTTATTCACAAGAAAAGAAAAGAAAATAGAAACATGAAAAAAAATATATGAATATTGTAAATGCGAAATATCTCAGCTTTATCGTCTCGTTTTCATGGCTTTGGGCAGAATATAAGCTTATATAAATGTCGTATTGAGGTTTACACCTTTTGATAAAGTTTCTAACGTATCCGTTTTCAATGAAGTTAGAACAACGCGTTAATCAATGCAAAAGATCAAAACAATCTACATAGTATAGACCTATTTAAAAATTAATAAAAATTCAAAAGAAAGCTATTGAAAATGAGAATATTGCAAGAGTTGCATTTGAACGACTGAACATTTAATATATTTTACATGTTTGCTTCATACACATAAAGGTCTTAAGTAGCAGAGTAAGCAATATTATTGACTACTGAAGTATTTAACATTTTTTTGTTTTACATATTTTTAATCAAAATGCATGAAGTGCAAAATTTCAAAACATTTTATTTTACCTGGCTTTTTGGAGGTGTGACTAAAAATGATTTATTGCGTTTTACAATTATTGTAAAATACATGACACGTCAGAGAGATCGATAAAAGGATAGTGGAGAGACTTAGCCGACTCGGCGCGTATCTGTGAAAAGAAGGGAAACAGCAGGCCCGATCAGCGCTGGGGCTGTTAACTCGTCTCCTATAGAGTGTAAAAACTGCGCGTTCTGAAAACGCGAAACAGCACCGTAGCTGAAGTTATTCACTTCAACGGCGTGAATTGGAAAACCTGGAATTTGGATGTTACTTTAGTTTCTACTACATTGACTCCATCAGGTTTCCATTATTTTTTCCTCTGTAGTGCGAATAAGGTAATACAATATATCATGAGGCTGCAGTTATTTCAAAAAGTCTAAACGTCAAACATGCAACGCAGTGGCATTATTTCACACCCTTAACTCTGCCTTTATTTAGGGTTATAACTTAAGTTATGATTCATATAAAGATGTATAATTACTGCCCCAATGGTAAAGATAAATGATCTGTAATTGCTGTTATGTTGAAAGTGCAACTAATACCGGCACTATTTTAAATGATAAAATGCTTTCAGAAATATTTCGCATCATTTGGCTACCTCGTAATATTAGTAGCCGCCGGTTAAACATCAAGACTTTCCCATTGAATTTATTTGGTTACCCGCCTGCAGTATTATTTACGCGAATGTTCATTATTATGGGAAAAGTTTCGAATTTGCTACACAACAGGTGTATATTTTCCGATTATTTAAACACCCTAATTCATTTTTTCACCAATGGTAATTTTTCCGATCAGAACTTCAAACTTCAACCTTAAACAATGAACCGATATCTACTGTGAATTATAAATTTATTTTATTGCAGTTTACATAAATGTGATTATGGAGTTATAACATTAAGTCAAATTCTAAGTTATAAAAATCATTCTAAAAGGAATAACGGTTGTCCCTATCTATATTAAATATCTAAATATTCTATACTATCGGAACATGTATTATTAATTCCTTGGCCAGATTCATTTGACAGTGATTAATTTATGTTTTGACAGTGAAAACAGCGAAAGGTGAGCAAACAGGTTACGCATCATATTACATTTTGTGCCGGTCGAGTGCAGTAAATTAGTAATCTGTCGGTTGAGTACAGTCACTTAATTCACCTAGGCCTAACATATAAATTATATTGCGCTCAACGACACGATTGTAAATAATTTCACATAGAATAATCGGTTCCGACATTTCTTTATGTCGATTACTATTATATATGTGGTTATAGGCCTATATGTGATCGTGAAAATATATTACAGGTTTACACATAATAAACACAGACATTTCAAATTAAAATGTTTAAATGTTTTCAAGTATAGAGAGTATTTTTCTCTAAAGTTAAATAAACCGAAGACAAAGCAGTCCAAACGGCAGCGACGGCTCAGTCCCCCTCCCACCCTGCGCGATCCCCCAAAACTCTCCATGTGAATCCTACATCTGTCGTATACGGATGTTGGAAAGCTAGATAACCTGTTGAGACTTCGACATTAATAACATGCCTTACAGTATGACATCCAAATCCTTGCATAAGGGGACTTGGGACCTTTTGCTGTCAAAAAATGACATTCCGTGTGCAGATCTTGGAAGACATTAAGACTACATTCTTGAACCCTTATTTAAAATACAGTCACAGAAAATTTGAAATGGAAACAAAGTTACAAAACGAAAAAGACTATTACATGAATTACTAACTAAAACGTATGATATAAACCACAAATATTATACGAAAATATTACTATCTTACTAAGTAAAAACACAAATCGTTTGGGTTCCAGTATTGAAGCATTGCGGGCGATGTAAACGCGGTGTTCTGTGAATACTCATCTTATTACGCCACATCGCCGAACATTTAAGATATAAGTGCAAAATGGAACACTTGCACGTGACCGTGTCCATTTGTGGCAAGAATCTATGCTTTACTACAGCCCTGGAAAGTCGTATAACCCAAACCGGCTTACCATTTCAAACAACAACAAAACAAATCATACCACAAATAAATTCAGCTATCCTCACAGCACCCTTACAATTTTAATTAGTTTTAGTCTAAGGGGAGAGAAAAAAATCTGGCACCCACAATCCCCAATCTAGGAGAGAATCAGACCTCCTTTTTTCTAAGTATTTAAGCCGCATAGATTCTGTTTCTTTGGTTGAGTCTTTCAGTGCCAGTTCCTCTGAGAAAGTAAACTTAAAATGACCTCCCAGGTTAGTTTAGTCTGGTATTCCTCAAATCGATGGGTGAGTGGATTTAAAAAGCTTGATGTGGTGGGATCAGAAGCTCCTTCAAAGGGGAGATCACTTGCGGCAGGAATTCTGTTCACCCGTCGGAGACCAACATTCTTGACCCGGGCGGAATAGTTAAACATTACTGAACGTTTCCTCATTGTCATTAAGGAATCAAGTCGCCACCCGATCTCGCCACGACGAATCTGTGTCATAGGAGACCGCAGAATAAGTCTATTGTCACACAACCCAATTCCTAAAACGTGCGACTTAACAGTGGCGGTTTTAGTTTGACATGACTCGGGACTGACAGTAACCTCAGATTATCGGGACTGATTAAGATGTTCTGGACTCTGTAGGCTGTACCGGGCAACGGCGTGTTCCTTATACATTACAAGAGAGTTTATTGACAAAAGCGTTACTTTTCATTGTGAAAAAAGGCAGATAACGAGCAAGCTGCTTTACGTTGCACTTGGAAATACTAAAATAAGTTCTCTTATTTGATGCCAAAAATACGTAGATATATTGATAAAGTGGGTACTTTGCACAGATCTTACACCTAACAGTAAAGCGCAGAATTCAGAATACTGCTCAGAAGGTTGCCGCACCGTCAGATTGAGGATATGTGATTTTTGTATTGCTGAAAAAATAGTATTTAAGATAAAATGTGAGTGCTTTCATGAGGATACATTTAATATGGGAAATATTCAAGTACTGAATATAAAATATGCCAGAAATGAAACCCTCAACATATAAAGAAAAAAAAGAAAAAAATCAATGATTTTTTTCCCCATTTCGTATTCCTTACACGATATTTCACCCACGAAGTATCTGAAACCCTCATTCATTCCAATAACCAATTTCATGCGTGACCTTCCATACAAAACCTTTGGTAAATACTTTACATTTCTGCATTAATGTTGTGCTGGCTAACAACTGTCAGTATATGAACCTTCATTGAATTTACAGCAACACAGAGAACTTTAAACAGAGAAATGAATAGGTTTTCACTTAAAAATAAACTGTGAATCTGTAAAACAGTTGGGTGTCAACACTGGAGAATCTTCCTTAGAAGTGACTTGCATGAGACACACAAAACATGAATAGGTCATTTTCAGAATGAAGTGGGCACTTTTAAAACGCATTAATGTCAGTGTAATCAGCGTTGAGTATGCCTGAACATCTTAGGGTCAGTGTTTGCTGCCAAAGTATGATTTAGAAGAAACAATTTTGTTTTATGTGAATTTAAGATCAGCCTAAAAAAAATCCTGGAATTAATTTTGACATATAAAATTACATGCCACGGAAAAACAACTTTATTTTTGGTTTGTAAAAGCAAATTACACTTAATGACCGGGAAGTTGCAAATGATTTGAAGAAATTTATTGTAATTCTTTAGCAATGTCCAAAGAACATTATTATCATTATTGACTTCAGTAAAACATGAGGTAACAGTCTTTGCTAGATATTCCCATGATGACTGAAATGCATCCTGTTTCAGGAGTCACACGTGTGACACTCGGAGGGGGCGGAGCTCCTGGGGATGACCTCACTTTCCCCATTACCAGGGTCAGCACCCACACAGCCCTGGCTTACCTTTACACACACCTCTTTGTCCACGTCAGGTACATCTAGGAGCAAAAGCCTACCATTTGTGGTCTGCAGAGCTAAGGAACTAGGTCTCAGCATCAATTTCCTCGAGTTATTTAGCAAACATTTCAGCAGGCTGGGATACAAGACTTGATGTCAGACCCTCAAAGTTTACAGCTGGTTATAAAAATAAACATTGAGCAAACGTATAAAAAAGATATATGTAGATGCACCTCTGTTACAACCCAAGGAACTACTGGGCAAAAACCCCAAACATCTTTGTTAGATATTATCATTATTATCATCATTATCATTATTATTATGACTGGTTGCTGTCACGTATGGGGGTGACAAACATTTCATTTGCATGGAGAGAATGCAACCACATTTCCTCGATGGAGCGTGCAGTGGCATAAATCCTATGTTGAGAGATATGTCCGGATACGCCAAGGCCAGGCCTGACAGTGACTCTGGGCTTCATGTTATCATTATCGAGAGTCTCAAATGAACGAAAACCACTGAACGTGAAATCTACATGCACGAACAATGCAGGCTGCGGACTTAACGCACCATAATGCAGAATTTGTCTACATGCTTACAACACTGGCGACCAGAGTTACAGTATCACAAGCTTCATGGTGGATCGGATGCATTTCTCAGGGACTGCAGCAGTCACCTCAGACCTGTAGGGGGCAGTTCCTGTTTTTTTTGTAGGTCCTTGGTGAGTGTTGCCCAGCAGCTTATCATGCCTCCTCAAGCCTTGCGTCTTTATCTTAGAACACCACTGCAGATGGAGAGATAAGCTTTTAAAGCTCATTGTTGAACATGGAAAATTAGCTTTTGTGACAGATAATGACAGGAGAGGTCTGAGAAATACGAACGTGTGGCTCAGCAAGAAAGCTAACGGCACACAAGCAGGCTACGATTGCAGGCAAGCTGCGATGCATCCCTTTAGGTGTCCGCTATTGAACGGGAAGGGGGTGAGCTCCCGTACCTCACAGCACAGAACATAGGATCAGGTGGGAATATTGTAGTGCTTTCTGTAGATTTTCTTAGGGTCTGACTTTCAGGCACACGACACACATCACACATGAATGACTGATCCATTGACTGAAAGATATTCTAAGCACCATGAGAAAGACAATCTGGTGTCAAGGCTGACATAACCTGCTTTTACACTTAATCACGGACATGAGCTGGATACTTTGAGGATATACACAGAAAGCGACTGGAAATCAAATAACCAGCATACAAGACAAATTTATAACGTATCCTTGGCATATATTAAAATAGGCGGACATTATTATTTTAAATATACAGCTAAAACATTAATGGAATTTAAATCATCACCATCTTATATTGAACATGATTAGTCCATTTCATGATTGAAATGTAAGGCACCTAATCTTCTACCGCCCCAGGGACTGAAGAGTCATCGCGAATACCTGGATCCAGGGACGGTATGCCAGAAGGGAGCCAGCAACAAGGAGCTCCACGCTTCTCCCTGCAGGCAACCAGCACCATGCAGGCTACTAATGTGCCAGTGGGATGTGCTCTGTTGGACTGAAACCTTTCCCACTGTGGTGGAATGATTAAATCTAGAGAACTGGCAGTGTAATTTTTCACAAAATAAATGACTGAATTGGGAAGGATTTTTTTTCCCCAATTCATCTCTGTAATAGGGTAGCACCATTCCAGAAAACAAACCCAAAATAAAATTGTCTAATAAAAGTGGTTAAAGAAAGGTCCTACCGTTATATTGTGGAATACATGAATAATAATATATAATTATACAGTATTATACTGATCTAAATGACACTTCCATCTATCACTGTCCTCCTACCTTCAATGTCATTCCATTTCATCCTCTCAGAAATATCAGAAATGCAAACATAAGATTACCTATAAAATTATGCAGCCGTTGAGATTAAATCCTCTTTGCATCACATGGTCATGTAGAGCTGAACGCGGTGCTGAGCATCTCGGCCTGCAGCACCCCGATTCACAGCGGTGCCCTTTACAGAAACACTGTGCAGAAGCGTCAAATTAACTAGAAGCAAACTCACCATATCTAAGGACAAAACCTCTGGCTGACATTTCAATATTTCAATTCTATGTGATGCATTCGCATATTAGCTCACATTGAAGTGTCAGGACACTCTCACCCTAGTATAAAACAGAGAAATGAATACAAAGTGGGTGCCACTCTCACACGTGATGACAAACAGCTCGATCACTGTAGGAAGTGAAGGAGGAAGTTTATAACAGTGTTAATTATAACTTAAAATTTATATCAACTAGTTCAAAAAACAGTGAATTATTCTATTTACCAATGCAATTACAGTGGAAACCGCTTACAGTGATCACTGCCTGGGTGAAATTGATCACTTTAAGTGGATGATCATAACAAAAGATGTTTTTTCTTTTTAAGAACATAAGAACATAAGAAATGTACAAACGAGAGGAGGCCATTCGGCCCATCAAGCTCGTTTGGGGAGAACT
>JAAGVU020000032.1:9805093-9815235 GCA_011763525.2 Mormyrus iriodes
CTGGAAATCTAAGTAGATCACATCGTAGGCCTTTTTGTTATCAATTTCTTTTGTAGCTTCCTCAAAGAACTCCAATATGTTTCTTTACGTCTCAGTCAGATTACCATCTAATTGACATTTGTATATTTATTACACGAATATAAGGTAATAAAACGGATAGTGGCACTATTTACTGAATTTTATTTACCAAAATACAGTACAGCCGTTTCAAACGGTTTTCAAATTACAGTACTGTACAAATTTAATTACTGTATAATTCTGTAATGTATGCACATGTGCATTTCATGTAATTAATTCAAATATGCTATAATACAGTACAGTACTATACTGTACATAAAATATTGCTTATTGTAGTTTCACTGCTGCATCGCGGTGGCTCGTTTTTGGCAGTTTATCATAAGCTGTGTGTCTCTATGTGTCACTGAGAGAAAATGCCTCTCTTTTCGCCATCGTGCTTTCTGTGCATGCAGCGTTAGTCTCAGGTAACCAACCAGAAGCAGACGGGTCACCGCAAGGCAAACTAGGCAAGTAAGAAAAAGTTTTATGTTTTTTCCATATGTTGTCATGTATAAAAAGACCCAAAATGAACACTGTAAGCGGACTACTTGATTACTATAAGCGAATTATTTAAATAGAATTTGTACAGGTATGATCCTTATAAACGGTTGATCACTATAACTGTGATGACTATAAGTGGTCTCCACTGTATTTGAAAAGTTAAAAGAGGCAAAAAATGTTGGCATTTTACTCATCTGTTGACGTGTGATATATCAGTATATTAATCTTTAAATGCAGTAATTGAATTAAAAAGCCAAGTAAAATTTAAACGATGTCAATATCTTAATATTAAGATATTATATAATACATATTAATATTTTAACAATTAACCATGTTAGTGCAATTACTGAAAATATTTTTTTTAATAAAATTAACTGATTTTGGAAGACCCACTAAGGTTTACAGCGTTTGGGTCAAGTTAGATGTTCCAGACCTCATGCTATTTTTTCTCCTTGAATAAAACAACATGAAACTGTCTCCACAGTGCATGTTACAGGTACTACTTGCTGCAGCTGTGAAAACCTCGGCACACAGACCTAGATTTGAAAAGGGAGCAGTTCAAAGTCATATGCTGTCTTCAGAGCTACCAGCCCGGTCTGAATGGCGACAGACTGGCCAAGTGCATGGGGAAAAGTAACAGTATTGCATGGTACTTCAGCACTCGTACCCCTCCGTGGGTCAGCGAACGAAGCCGGAACCACGAAGAATCCCAGACGCCAACTGAAGAATCCTGAGTAGATTTTAATGTTTACACTCAGAGCTGGCAATTATAAGAATCCGATAATGGTATTAACAATCACAGCATTGGCAAAAAAAAGAAATTAAATTAAAAAAACAGCTTATGAACACTCTATAAAAAAGGGAGGACACGTTTTAAATGGGCAGTACAATTAAAAAATAAATATGCAATAACTATTGGATTTCAATCAGTGTAAAATATTAACATAGTCCTTGAAGGCAAAAAGATACTGGGAGAACAACCTGAAAAGTCCACCTAGAACACTGAAGGCTGGAGACAGCTCTGCTAATCTGAACTGACATTTACACATAAATTAGAAAATAATTTCCATAATACAAAGCTTAAAATTAGGTTTAAAAAAAAAACAGTTGCATGCATGCGTGTTTTGAGAGAGAGTGGCTCACGCAGGTACAGAGTCAAATTTTATATAATGGATACCAAACTACCTCAAAACAGAGAAAAAAAAAATGAAGGTGGACAAGGCGCTGACAGCAAAACCAGGGTCAATGATGCTGGGGGGAATGGGGTGGGGGGGCGGCAAGTTGTGATGGGTGAGCCTGTCCTTTGGTCAATAATCATGGAGCCTAAAGTCAGTGGCAAGAGTCCAGCATCCTTTAAAGGTCTGTTTTGTTTTTAGGTGTCTATTTTTCCCCCTTTACACACAAAACATCTAAAAAGCTTTTTGTGGGAAAGTCTTTTTAATGAGCGCGGACAGAGAAGAGAGAGACACGGCAGGTAAGTGGTTGACTGCATGCGTGGCGGCCTGTGTACACGCATGGCTTGCATATGCGTGTCTGTATGCACAAACACACAGCATGAGAGGAGGCTGTGTGGAGTCGCACCTGTTGGGGGCGCTGTTGTGCATATGCGTGTCTGTATGCACATACACACAGCATGGGAGGTGCTGTGCGGAGCTGCACCTGTTGGGGGGTGCTGTTGTGCGTATGCGTGTCTGTCTGCACATACACACTGCATGCGAGGTGCCGTGTGGAGCCACACCTGTTGGGGGCGCTGTTGTGCGTATGCGTGTCCATGTTTCAGTGAGTGAGAAAGATAGAGAGAGACAGAGAGTGCGCAGATGGGATCCACGCTGGGGTCTTTCTTTGGCTGCTCCGCCAGCCTGCTCTTCCCCCGGTAAAAGGGCTCTACTCCTTGGCTTCCAAAAAGAGAGTCTCCTGAGGGAACAGTTTGGCCTCCATGAAAGTCCATGCTGGATCCAGCTGGGAAATCTGAGAAGGCAGGGATAAGAAAACAAAACAGGGGTGAATGCTGATGTTACCGTGGTGGAGCTTTGGACAGCATGGGGTCAGCAGGGAGGTCAGCTGACTGCCGACCGCAAGGATAAGTGCATGTTTCAAAAACAGAGCTGTTCTATCAGAACAATCCGTTCTTTAAGTATTTCACGGGATAACGATAACATGAAATTATGAGGTAAATGTTTAAAAAACATTTTTAAAATATACATATATAATCACATTTCTATAAGATGACTTCATTTTTACGTCAAATAGCTAGGCCAGAAAATAGTTTTAGTGTTAGAATAACAAATCGATGTGTCAATTCACGTACAAAGTATGCTCGTACTTCAACAAACTCCCCAGGATAAGCTACCGGATAAATGACCTAATAATGTCAATAGCATAGCCATTTACTGTGATAACAGTCCGTCAGATTGGTAAAACACACAGTGCGAGTTTACACTGTCTGCAGTGTCATGAAATGCGTGTCTGCGGTCACTGTGCCGGCCTGACAGGCTGAGCTGCCAATTGCTAGTGGGGCTCTGGGCTTTCCGGGACATCGATTCTTTCAGAGGTCACTCATATTTGCTTTCCTAAGGGTCACTCTCACCCGGAGCAGCCCCAGCAGACTGCCCAGCCGCCGCGACACCTTCTCTGGGCCATGTTTGTGCTGGTCAAGTGCTAACCGTCAGAAGTAGCTGAGCAATTCCATGCAAAAGGTCAACCTTTTTATGGAAAAAGTCATGAGCACAAGAACAGAAATATTTTTAAAACATTCCCTTATGTCTATATTTTACTGTATGCAAGTGTTCTAATCAAATGTTAAAGAAAACTGCACCTTTTTTGCATTATACATCTGGTGCCTCCATACATCTAAACCCAAAAATCTATACTTGTGTTCATTCAAGTCTTTTATGTTACACATACATTTCTTTCCACAATTGTCTTTAAAACTCATAGTATGCACAAAATCTGGTCTCCCATAAAAGTCCGTTTGATGACACATCCATAACGCTGAAAAAACACTATTTCTACGGTAAAATAATACATGAATTTTGAGGATTTAGCTACATTCAACCCAAGAGCTTACATACAATTACAGTGACTCACTAAGCTTGTCCCTGCTCTGAGGCATTCTGTATGGCAATATGAGTCCAAATGTCACATCCCTAACGCTGAAATTGCCCAGCCACAGAAACGAGGGGGCAAGGGTGTATCTAAACATCAAAATGAACAGCAAACACCAAGAAATACAATTTTAATTTGGACAAACCGGCAGCGTGTCAGGCGGTGAAACGCTATGTTTCATCTGGCATGCATTACAACTGACTAAAGAATCGCCCCCCCCAATGCCCCCTGCTGCCACCCACATGCACAATCATCTAGCTAACTCCGCTAACAAGCTCGCCACTCGTGTTGTTGTACACGAGCCCCCGGATTCCCAGGTAAATCTCGATAATCACCAGGCCATCTCGCCTTACATAGGCCGCTGCCCCGCACCTGTGCTCTCGCCCGCGCTGGCTTATCTGCCTCTTGCGGGTCACACCCACAGATTAGCCCCCACTATGGCCGCCGCAATGGTAATTAACGAGCAGGACGTAGCCTGTCATGACGTTAAGGCCGTAGACCTCAGAAGCCGGAGACACTGGCACCTTTGAGGGCAGCACACGCTCCTGCCTACAGCTGACACGTGTCTCACAAACCTGATGGGTGACTGAGGAACAATAAGGGACGCTTATTATGGTGAGTGACGCGGTCGCAGCACCACAGACCTAAAAAGGCCTGGAATCAAAGCCTGACTCGCACACCCGACACTAGCCATCCCAACGGGTCAGCAAAACCAGAAACCACTCCAGCAAAACCACTTCAGGACATCACGCAAAGCAGAACGAAACAAACGTTCAAGAATCTACTGGCTAGGAGGAAGCCAGAAACGGACTTTGCAGAATCAGAATGTCAGACACGACCTGGAGCTTAACCCTCTGGAGTCCGCCCAGCGTGGCTACCCTGGGCCTTCCATGCTGTCAACGAGAATAAAGCCTCTGTTTGACAATTGTCATTTAACATCACATCGCTCCTGATAACGGCGTCCTACCATCCGCGAGTACGCTAAGCACTCTATTATCAAGTTTCTAAAGTGTATAACTTTTCTTTACATTAAATCAAAAGCCATATTTGCAGATGAACGCTATGATTTCATGTATCACGTCAAAACATTAACTGCCAGTCTGAGTTGCTGCTCTCAACTGCTCGCTATTCTATGTGAATCCAGCACCAAGCAAACCCATCACCAGTTCCCATTTCTGAGCACAGGGCCTGATTAAGCTCCCTCTCACCCCACGGCACAGGCGCAAAAAGGCAAACTGTGCACCTCCTGTCACAATCAAAGCCCCGACTGACCGAACACCAAGCATCCCAGAATGCTCAGACTGACGGCACACTCACTGTGACACGCAGCGTATGGTCAGTAATGTAACGCATAAGCATACTATTTTAGGTATTTCACTGCACTTCCCCTTTAAGAGAAAACTCCAAACACACATTTATCATAACGACATAAACGTCATTTAAAGGTGGGGGCGGTGCCCTTCTGCCCCTTGATCATCGGTGCCACAGTTATATTCGCACGCAATTAGGATGGTTGGCCTCTCAGCGTGACTTAGCGATGCGGGGAACGGGTGACACGGGGGCTGGGCACTAACAGATGACATTATGGTGTTTTGCAAACAAGCCAGGAGGAAGAGCGCCTCTCCGCAATCGTCACACCACAGTTTGGCACAGGCGAATTGCGCTAATGAGTCGAGCGAAGCTGGTGGGACCCGGTGGAGGAAAGTATGATGGGGGGGAGCACTGGTGAGGGAGGTGCAAGTATCTGCACACGCAGTGAGTGCTCTGTAAGCGATATGGCGGAACGGGATGGGGGGTGATCAAAACCGACATGCCACGCTGACACCAGAGTCGGTCGCCATCGGCGATTGTTTACACTGTCGTCCAATTAAGGAGCCGCGAGCGCGGCAGCATCTGTCAATAAACAAAGCTGTTCTTTTCTGTCGCTTTCTCCGGCACCCCCACCTAGGTGCTCCGGCTTACCCGGACGCTTGGCCTGGCACTCCCCTCTCAGCTGGTGTAGTGTGTAGGAGTATGGCGAACAGATGCTCTCTGTGCCTGGTGGCTGACCACTGCCCTCCAAGTCACGCCCAGGGCTGCGTGGCACCTCCGCCACCGCCGAGAGAACAGGGAACCTGCGACCTGAGGCCCTGCCCTCCCACAAGCCTCTTCTCCTCTCCTCTCCCCTGGCCGGATGGGTGCTTTGGTGCCACAGCACACAAGCCCTGCGTCCCTGTAGATAGGCTAAAGGTGCCATTCATCAAGTTACAGAAGTATATCGACGATGGCCGACTGGGATAAGATTCTACCTAAATGCAGGTGACTGTGCATCTTAACAACACAGTCACGGGTAAAATCTGAAGAGAAGAAATTCCGGAAACAGCGAGAGTTACAATAAGGTCAGGAAAGCGAGCTCATGGGATTCAACCATGACTGAAGCAGGAAAATTAACAAAAACAAAAACAAAGTAAGACTTCAGCGTGGAAGTGACTGCTATACCGAAAAGGGGACTTAAGACAAACAAAGCAAGGAGGCAGATTTTAAACATTCCCAAAGGCGCAGCTGTAATAACGATTTTCTTTTGATGAAGCCATTTAGTTTCCATGTTAATTAAAACCAAATAGCTCGTCTGTTTTAAAATCGTGTTGTCAAGTGTTTATTCGGGCAATTACTGAAACAGTGGGAGTTCATTATCTGCTTCCAGGAATGACGACAACACGTAGCGCAGGGGCGTAAAGCGAAGCCGGGGGCTGAATGGGGCCGCGCTCCCGGGGGAGCAGGGCTGGGCTTTTAGCTCCTCTTAAGCAGAAAAGCAATCTGGTCACAGAGCTATTCCACGGCAACACAAAAGCAAGCCTCCCAGCCCCCAGCCAATACGAGGTGCGGAGTAACGGCGCCGGGCTGGCGCTGCGGAGTAGCGTTGCGGGGCTGGCGCTGTGGTACAGCATGGCAAGTGCTGTGCACATGAGAATAAGGAAATAGTATATTTGCTCCATGGTGGGTAATCTGCCAGGCCAATCAGGGATACACAATCCTCATTACCGACTGCAAGCATCGTTTCATATGCGTGCTGCAGTGATCATGAGAAAACAGTGAGTACGCACACAGCGATCAAAATGAGCCATGGCCTCAGCCAGGTGGAGTGATGAGGGGAAACTCAGCAGGAGAGCCTCCAAACACATCCTCCCTAAGGGCTGACAGCTCGACTGATAAAGTTAGATGAGCTACTGCTGTTGCGTTTCTGCACGCAGGAGACTTCAGAAGTCCACTTCAGGATCACGATATAACCTGCCTTCACTGGAGCAGACCTTTTCTTCAGGACTCCATTTCTCCTGAAAGACTAAACCCTGTCCTGGCAGAAAATTTGTAAAACACGCAAGACTGTACGGAGTATGATGGGTCCTCAGCAGCTACACAGCCATCCAGTGTGGTGCCTGTTCCATTCTGAGCAACCTGGAGATGTCCTACCTGGGAGCCATAGAAAACACTGGAGGCCTAGCCAAGAATCCAGTAAAAAAAAGCTGCCCCCCACAGCCCCCACCACACAAAGCCACACTAGAATGAAGCAGGCAGGACAGTCAAACTGAGAGGAACCCCAGCTCAGAGAAGGGAATCACTAACAGCGCAATCAGCCGGTCCCCCGGCCGCCTCGCTTGGCTACTCCCTTATCGTTGGCAGGCGCGGGGCCCCGGCATGCCAGAAGCCGTCCTTCACAGCGCTGCGAGGAATCGGTCATACATCTGCTAATCCTTCGTTACACTGTGAGTCTGGGGACGCCGCGCCGGCGATCTGTGGGCCGGTTTTAATGAAATTAGGACGCCAACTGCCACCAGTGCTCGGGAACGGGCTGCCGGAATAAAGCGGATCTCCGGATCGGTGGACGTCCGTCATGCCACAATCAGGTGGAAACGCTGTTCCTTTTTTTCCTCTGTGTGTGTGCGTGTTTCCGAGCACGTAAATGCACACACATACTTGCTCCCCATGGACCATGGTAGCAGGCTGTCTGGGCAGGCCTGCACATTTCTCTTGATTAATGGAAGGCCCATATTATTTCCAACAAGTCTAATTAACCAGGTAGTTAAAGCGATGCTCATTAGCTACATGCCAGCAAGCATACCAGCCCAGCCTCTAATTACCAGGGCAGCGGCGGCGCTGTGAGGGTGCGGGGGAACGGAGGTGAATACTGCTGACTGTATCTTAAGTAACCAGTGTTCTTTTGTGCATACAGGGCTCCTAATTAATATTCGCCAAATTATAAATGCACTTGTGGATAGAAATAAAACACTCACACGCGCGCGGGTGCGCACACACACACAGAAAGCGCTCATTAGCTCGCCTTGGCTTTTAATTAAACTGCAAGCGTCCAACCATCCCCGCAGTCTCACTCTCCACACACAGGGGACGCCGATGAGCAACAAACTCCAGTCAGCTGGTGGGATTAAAAACCCAATTATTACAAGGAACATTTTCCTGCAGAGATGTTACAATCCGATTCCAAGGAGCCGTCTGTCTCATGGCTCGATTGTGAAAGAAAAGTTATTTGTTAACGGGGGTGGGGGGTGGGGGGTTAACGATCGCCGTCAGCACCGGCGGTTAGCTGAGGCAGTTGAGGTCACGTCTACCGAGGGGGCGGGGCGCAGGCCTACTCACGTTTCTGCGGGGAAAGGTGGTGAGGATCTTGAACTCGTCCCAGGGGTAGCCCTTGGAGGCCAGGAAGTCAAAGAGCACCTGCAGCTTGCAGCTCCCCAGGAAGCGGCGCTCCAGAAACTCGCCGCTGGGCGTGCGGATGCGCAGCTTGCTGACGGGTACGCCGCTCTCGTCCTCGGGCTCCGGGGGCAGTGCCTGCTCCAGTGACAGCCGGATGGCCTGCAAAAGCAGCAGCAGTCAGTCATATAGAGAGATAATGCTGAGGCAGTGAAGACCTGCTCCATTTTCAAAGCCAGAAAGCACCAGTGTATGAAGCCAAGCATATAGACTGTCCTTCGAACCCTAAGGCGACGCCCTGACAGGCAAACGCAGTAATTATACACTCCGGGTGCTGATTTCGACAGAGCAGCTGATACTCACCGCTGACATGGGCAAGGCTAAAATAAAACAATAACACAGCAGGCCATGACAAAGAGGGCAGCCTCATCGCAGGTGTTATGATGCATTTATTTATAATGATGGGTAGGAGGAGGGGTCGCCCCCTACTGGGCGGGAATGAGCCGGCCCGTTGATGTCGCAGCGCAGCACCTCTGTGGTTTTCGCCTGTTTTGACAGTTGGCAGCATATGCTGTGGCAACACACACCGGCTTTATTTACCAACCGTAATGCAATTATATTTCATAAAAGTGTCCAACAGTAGCTCATTAGCAGCTCCCGTCTTGGTGAGCACGTGTGTGAGGGGCCCCCGGGCGGGGCCGTGTGAAGGACCCCAGGGGACGGCATCAGAGTCAGAGCCCCACGGGGGCTGCCATGGACGGGGGCCTGCTCACACAAAGAGTGCTCTTAAGTACCTTCTCACCGCAGAAGGGAACGCCACAGAGGAAGGGAGGGAGGGACGAGCACCTGTAGGGGCCGGACCTGAAACCCTAAATTATAACGACACCTCCTCCCCCCAAAACACACCCCACCCCCTTCATCATTGTCATCATCATCATCATCATCATCATCTTTGTCATGTAGTCCTGTATTTGTTTTAACAGAAGTACAGCCCAGATAAACCCATGGAGCAACCCAGTCAGGTTAGCAGTCTGACCACAATACGTAGGGGGGCTGTTGACTAGAGGTGTCAGATGTTATGAGACCTCACTACCCGTGTCGGAAAAATTAGGTTTTTCTCTGAATCGAAGAGACGAATCAGCTGTCCCCACATCAGCCGCACAAAGGTTAGGCTTGGTGCATCTCTGAACCCCCCGTGGAAACCACACATGGTGCATCCCTCACCACTGAATTTTCGAACTGTCAGCAAAGCGGCTCAGAGGCTACGTCCAGACAGAGAAACCCCAGATGCAGACGCAGACCCAGGCACAGACGCGGGCCTCCTCTGCTGCCTGATCAGAAAGGTCCAATTCAAGCATCAAGTTCTCTCATAGCCTTTGTCCTGTTAAAGGATCAAGCAGTTATGCCTCCCGTCAGGAAAGATTGAGCTCTCAAAGGATCCTCACTGTTCCACCATTAGATCTGTCACCTCGCCGAAGGAGAAGCAGCCTGGGGAACTGGTTTAATGAGGATAACAAAGGAAAGATGGACGACTGGACATATAGAATCACACTCAAGATCAAACAGAGGAATAAAAGAAACAGATCTACCACCCATCTGATGAACAACCGATGGACATAAACAGTACATCAGAACTAGTAAACAGATTACAAATGTTTAAGCATAATGTTTATAGAGGGTGCTGGGGTGCTGTTCACTTATAGGCAGAGCTCATTTTACGTCCAGCCACCTTGGCACATGGCTTGAAACTCTTGCGAGCAGTGGCCCCTGTGCAGGCCCTTGCTGCACACCGCCAT
>JAAGVU020000032.1:9832583-9849783 GCA_011763525.2 Mormyrus iriodes
CTTAATATGTCAAATGCATCACATACAAGAACAAAACTACAATAATAATCATCTTCATCATCATCATCATCATCATCTCTGGCAACTCTGACCAGGACAAGAGTTTGGAAGATGGATGGATAGATGATAATAATAATTATTAAATAAGCTTATTATTATATTCTCAGTAGCTTTAGTGATTCATGTGTGAAGACTGCAGAGGAGCCCGAATTGGTGAGGTTCTGGACGGGCTCGCGTGGCCTTTACCTCGTCGGACTGCTCCCGGGCTTGGGCAGGCGAGGCTCTGCGGCACACGCTCAGGTGATGGCAGGGGTAGCTGATCCCAGAGGCAGTCAGCGTCATCTAGGAAGCAGGAAAACAAGCAATATTCCCATAAGACTGCTTACTCCAAACTCTCCTATCAGGGACGCATCTTGGAAACACACTGCTCTGAGCTCGGCTGGAAACATCTTAAATGTCACCGGGTGTCAGGTACGTTAAATTCAGTTAAGTAGAGATGGACCCTCGATTCGGTAATCGATAAAATCTGAAAAGATAGGTCACTGCGGTGAGCAGCGTCCGAAGCGGCTTGTGGCTCGCCCCAGCATACACAGGAAGAGAGAGGCTGAGCAGAAAGGAGGCCGGCCTGTGCCCAGCCTGCTAATTAACTCACAAACAGACCCTGGAAATGTCAGACAGCATTATCGCTAAGGGGACTCATTAAACGCCGCCGCTCCTGGCTCAGTCCCCAGAGTCGCTGCTGCGTAACCTGGAGCCTGGGATGCCTTGCGGCACACAGGGCCCCGGCACTTGCCACACTGGATCTTGGCAAAAATGGAGCACGGGCACCTGACACTGGGGACGCCACACCTGGCCAGCAGCTCACAGGCAAAAATAAAAACATTTATGAGGGTTTTGATGCTTTAAAGACTCTTAGGCCCAAAGCCTGGAAAATATCAGGGGGGGAAATAAAATTAAAAGGACACAGTCAAACTAAAAAATCTCGGTCAGGGCTTCCTAATAAAATACAGCATTAGCTCATTTTAATGGGGCCACTGGCTGGTGACAAAGTGTGAAATGGGGGAAGTAAGACTTACAAAATCAAAATCAGTGTAAACCCTCCTCCTGCATCCTGAGTGATTTATAAGCACTATGAATTAGAGTACGTCATTCTGCCAGAGTTATACACCAGCAAATCAGGCACTTGTTGAATAATTCAAGTTAGTTGCCGAAGGCTACAAGGGATACTCCCAGCCCGCAGGGGCGGATAAGCGATAACATTGCCGCATGTAGAAATAAAGGGGTATCAACGTGGAGGAAACACCTTACACTGTCATGTCACAATGTCGGGAAGGCAGCGAAAGCCACAAAGCCCCAGGGCACACTCCAGCACAAAGGCCACTATGTAGCTCCGACATCATTATCTTGAAGAAAAAAAGGCATGACAAACCATAAACATGCATGTCTATTTATATTTAGGCCAGAAGAACAAACTTTCACTGCATGCCACAGAATGGCTTTTAGCACACTCCAGCGAACTCCGGGGCCAGTGACACAGACCCAGATAAAAGGAAAACTCCCTGACAGGAACCGGCAGGGGGCCGTAATCTTTGCCATTGTGATACACAGCCGCCAACAAAGACCAGTTGGTAATTGTTGAATAAGAGGCCTCT
Organism: Mormyrus iriodes; assembly: GCA_011763525.2. Classification (NCBI taxonomy): domain Eukaryota; kingdom Metazoa; phylum Chordata; class Actinopteri; order Osteoglossiformes; family Mormyridae; genus Mormyrus; species Mormyrus iriodes. The sequence continues at coordinate 9,834,236 of JAAGVU020000032.1, forward strand.
TACATGCAACGCCAATTGAGCTCCAAAAGCTGATTGACTGCTGTTTTATGTGCCTCCGGCCCCCAAAGCCTTGTGAACGGCTGTCTGGTCAAAGGCGTTACATCACCACCAGTTGCGAGATACCGTGTGGAACTCACGGGCCGTGAAGAATGATTACAAACTCTGCCGGACTGAAGAAAGTGCAGTGATGGCACAGTGCTGAGGCAGGCCCTATAAACAAACCTCTAGGCTGTAGGTTGAACAGCCAGTGTGTATCAAAGTGGACTGTTTAATGAGAGGGGATCAATGACGTTTCAGCTCATCTTAATAAATGTCCATTAAACTAGAGCAGAGCCAAAAATCATGCTGCTGTGTTTGATCATCCTTAAACCCCAGAATTTCATGTATCGATTTCTGTAGCTGCAGAAACGGCAAAAGGCAAAAAGAAATAGTACTGGAGGTTTGCCGACGTGGCTGACCCCCCCCCCCTCCCCGCCACCCTCTGTGCTGCAGTAGGTCTGAAATCATGAGCACACGTGCGAAATTACAGGAGGCCGTCAGCCAGGCCACGGAGACCTGCTTACAGAACGGCGGCGTCCCCCACAGGTGGCCAGATGGCAGATAGTGTTTCCTGCCGCTGGCTCCTCATCGGAAAAGGCGGTGCAGAGTGCTGGGCCCCCAGCCCAGGAGTGGAGGTACGGCGGAACACCTACAGAGAGCACTTAGCAGAATTTCTGAGCACACTGTTCACTGGAAGAGTCTGATTCCCGTGTCGCTTTCGGATGGGGGAATTCTTACAGTTTCAGCAGGTCCATAGCCCGATACATGAACACGACGCGATTTCTGACGGGAAAGAGCTATTCCACTCTGCAGAAAGGGCTCACTACAAGGTCTTCAGTACAAATTTAGCACAGTACATTATAAACACCAACAGAGACTGCCCTTCCATTACCAGCTATATAATAACTTTCTAACCTAAAAGCCAGAGATATGAGCCAACTGTAGGCTAGACCATCCCAGGAGAGTGAGAAATTCATAACAGCGACATTTACCTTGATGGTAAAAGAAAAACACAAAAAACTATTAAATGACAATCACATCTGTCCAAAAATACTGAAAATAAGTTTATTTAAATGTTATATTAATTCACTTATATCCTGCACACAGAAATAAACAGCAGTGCCTTTCCTGAGCATCTTAACTCCCTTAAGATTATAAGCTAATGAGGATGAGGCCTTTTTAGTGGGAACTGGGGACCACAACTTAAATGGAAACTGAGTGTAACTGAAGCCCCACGAAAGGCAGCCCCTGACAGCAGATGGCCCCCGCCTCTCCAGCAGCAAAGGTGAGCCTCACGGTGTCTGGCACGAGGACCCCGCATCCTCCCGAGGTCAGAATCAGCACAGAAATAAAAGTTTTTCCACTTCTGCTGTTGATACAGAGGAACCAGAATGAAAAAGTAAGTTAAACACGTGGGCAGACGCGACCCCCCGCCCTCCCAGATGTCACCGGACAAGCGCGGCCCTGTGGGCCTTTGGCTTGGGGTGTGGGGAGGGGTCACATCCCCGTGACCCTCCTCCGTTCCCCTCCACAAAGAGTGGTCTCTTCTTTTTTGGATCCTTTTAATTAACACTTGCATTGAGCTGGGCCTCGGCAGCGACGCACAGAAAGGTCCCTGCTCTTCCCGGCGCTCCCTCTCTCTCTCTCTCTCTCTCTTTCTTCCCCCTTTCTCTCCTGTCAGGGCCACTGTTTGGATTAGATTCCTGGCTGTGAGTGTGAGATAATTACCGCTGACAGCTGCACCGGCGAAACACAGAACCCCAACACCACCTTGTTCCACAAGCCTTTGATGAAGGCAGACAACAGAGCCTGAGAAACAGAAAAGAAAGGCGGAGGGGAAGAAAGGGAGCGAAGCCCCACCCTTAGCACCTGGTGGTCCCATTCAGGTTCCTCTTTGCGGGCTGCAGACATGTCACTCCTGATTAGTATCGGGGTCCCGCTCGCCAGCAACCAGAGTCCGGTTTCCTCGTCCTAAGTGACAAGGGGGCTCGGCCATCTGGGTCAGTTCCAGTGTCCCACGATCGGCCGTCCCGCCCAAGTGTGCGAGGGGAATTAACGACGTGGCCCGACGGACCGAACTTCCAGGCCCGAAGAAACCGGTACAAATCCAAAGTGGGTGTAATGCTTCTGCGCTGTTCCACACTAGATTTCTTAACAGAGTTAAGGTACAATTGGGTAGCCAGGAGCCAACAGAGGACGACGAAACTCTCGCCGAGGCTCTGCGCTGAATGTCACCTGAAGAGAGCAATCAAACGGGGGGCCATGTCTAGGCTTATCCCTGAGCCCTGTTGCTACGGCAACCAGCCAGCCCAATAAGCCGGCACAGGCCCGCTAAGTGGCGGATCCATAAGAACCGCGGCCGGGAATCCGCGCGCAGCTCCCTCTGAGACCGCCTGCATTAATACATTAGCAAACACCCTGAAACACTGGATAAATGTCAGCAATTACCGAGAAAGAGTCTAATAAGGACGTTCAAGTTTCTGTCAATCACTCCCACAGGTAGCTGAGTCCCCGGCCATCCTTGACTTCAATCCCAGGAAGTAATAAGCCGCTCATAACGGAACCAATCAATCATCCACCACAACAGTCAACATTACCCCCCCCCCCAGAGAGGAAAAATTGTTTTACAACACTGTGCCTTTACGGGCGACCTGCTGGCATCCAATATTGCAAGGCCCACTATGACTAACCAGAAAAAAGAACATATTGCGCACACACACACACACACACACACACACACACGCGCACACACATTTTTTCCCCCCTTCACCTTGGGTCGGTTGCGGGTGCCAACCCATAATTTTGGTTTTGCATCAGGTTAACATTTGGATGGAGAGCCACACCCAGGCCTGCAGGCGAGAGGCTGTCAGAGTCAGCACAGCCTGTTCCTTGAGGGGGGTGGGCAGCACATCGCCTCCTACCACAGGTGCTGAATAAAACATACAGGACAGTCTGACTGGATAAGTTTACTGAAATTTAACACAACAAATCCAAGCCAACCAAAGCATCAAAGCACTACAACCTAAACGCTTGACTTTACATGATAATGCATCTCTGTATATGCCAGGTTTCGCACCCTTTGAGAATAAGTTATAGGCCCCCCCATTCCTAATCTATTCGTTGTGACAGGCAGAAAACCTGCCCAGCAGGTCAATTATCAAATCAATCTAACCACCGACAACAGGCGGAAACAGCTTGTTAGAAACTGACAGCCATTTAGCCTGCAAGTTATGCGGCTCACAATGACATTTTAATGGGAGTGATAGTGTCACTGTACCATTTGCAGGAACATGCTATTATTAACGTGTCATGTACCTGACACGATAGTGGAGCGTGTGCGGAACAATTTTTTTTTTTTTTTTAATTAAATCTACTTACAGTTCCAGTTACGCAACAGAAAAAAATCTAACTTATCAAGCATATTTAGTAGCTTCTCCTAGCATCAGTCAGATTATATTAAAAAAACTGACTGCAAAAAGTTATATTCCATGAAATAACAGCTGTATTCCAGCCAATTCTAACTGAAAATGTGTAACTTCCTCCAGTAAGGTTCATCCACCAGCATATTTCTGGGATGGGGTGCTGATTTAGTCATTAGCCTCAAAAACTCATGGTTTGATGAGATCCGATAAGAGACCAAGCAATAAAAGCTTATACGCGGTACCCAAAATGGATATGGGTGGTCATTAAAATGAACGAGAGCGATGAGAACTCATTTGTTCCCCCCCTCTCCAACTGGTACCCAAAGTGCAAGAGAAAGAACAGACAAAGATAATGAACAGAGGGCGAACCAGTCATCCATTTTGACTCCTGGAAAATGTAATTTTAAGCCCTGCCTGCGATGTTTATTGGTACAAATCCCGGGAGATGAGGCGAGGTTAATGAGATATGCACTGAAACAGCTTGGCAGCGATGGAGCGGCTTTCTCTCTAATGCTGGGAGACATTTCAATAAGAGGCCGGGCCGCCGCAACTTCATACCACAGGCAGCCGTGCTTTTTAATATTCCCTCCAATAGGGCCAAGGGTGCGTGGCATCCAGCAGCCAGGCACGGGCACACTGTGGCCTCCAGGAGGCCCTACAGGGTCAGTGAGCTATGAGGTGGGGGGCGTGAGCTTCACAGAAACAGGAAGACAGAGGCCGAACACATTGGTGCACTAGCCAACCCAAAAGGCAGGAAAAGTATTCCAAAAAACCTAGAGCTGTTAGAAAGTAAGATCATCAAAAGCACCTTCCCTGGGTCAATTTACAAGGTTATTGCCTGACTATTTAAACAAACTGGTGTACTGTAAATAAAAGAAAATTGCTTTTTTTGCCAAACGACTCTGCTGTTTATAACGTCTTTTGTATCTGTTGTTCTATCCTGCCATCCATACACACAACAAAGCTCATTACACACAACAAAAGAGTGCTTTTGTGCCGGCCTTCAGAGAACAAGCGCGAGCCTCATTTTTTTTGGCATTGCAAGAAAGCAGCTGAACCAGTTTTCTGGCTCCAGATAACTTACATGAGCACGGTGAGCAATTATTTCTCATTCAGCGCAACACAGAGTAAATATTTGAAAGTAAAATGAATCGAGAGAAGAATTGGACAACGGATTACATAACACAAATACAAAGTATAAAACATTCTGAGAAGTGTATATATGTTTTTTTATTAAGTGTGCAGGTCTTTCAGGTAAGCGGTACCCACCTGAACAAATAGCTTACTGGGAAACAGAAATAAACTTCAATGAAAGATGCTTTCAACCAATAAAGGGATAATTAAGGACGGGTTGACCTACCTGACCCACTAAACCATTGCATCATCATTCTAGGCTTTTTTCCCTTTGTTTTTGACCCAGAGGGACCCTTACATTTCCCACTGTATAAATTTGTCCACATGCGTAACAACAAATTTTTACTCTTCAAAGTGTTTTCTTTCCTGTTAAAGACTAATTTGTGTATTTTAAAGCATTGTTGGGGACAACTGCCATTAGACTGATTTTGTTTTTTGTGAAATGCTTTCTATGAGATACTGGGAAGCACTTGGGGGTTGGAGGGGCTTTCACAATGTAAAAAATGTTATAGCTGCAGGGGACAAAAATAGAATCCTAAAGAACAAGCACAGAATCAGCTATAAAATTAGGATGGGAGGGCGTTGGGATTTCACAGGGCTACGAGCATGAATGGGAGGCAGAGGTCAGCACCAGTAACCAGAGTGACCTTTCATGTCTCAATAGGAACTGGGGGGGGTGACACCTCCTGACATCTTACTTTAGGAAAGGGGACAATCTGGACACAATGCCATAAGGCTGTCATGATGGTGCCCCTTCCCTAGAGGATAATACTGTTGTTTTTCCCCCAAAGGACGCTGCAAAACAGCAATGAACGCGATTGTAAAATAATGTCCTGGGTCCATTACCTTCAAGCCACCTGATTCTTCTGTCCAAAATGACTCTCTTGGTATAACGTTATTTTTTTGTGTCCATAAGCAGCTAGCCAAGTTTAATTAATTCATCTATTAAACACACCAAGAAATCCCTTCTTAACTATTCAGTACCACATGTTAAGCCGGTATATAAAACCAAAACTAGACGGTCTTCTGTTCAGGGTTTTCATGGGACACTTGGCTGGAGTGCTTAGCTGAGATCAAGGACGTATAGATGTGACGAATTCCAATGAATCATGCATGGCTGCCCCAATGTTCCCTTCAGAAAAGAACTTGGCCGCCAAAAGGCGGAAATGCTGAATTTCAGTGATGAAGACTGATGTCAGGTCATGTGAGAGAATGCAACTAGCATATCCCTGCCAAAAGTGGGAAAATCCTTACACTTACCTTCACTGAAATGAGGCATGTAAATTAATCTCATTAAGCACAAAAAATGTAGGGTGGAATATCAGATTTCTGAATATGAAATGGGGGGGCTCTATGCCTTTTAATGGACCCAATGATCAAGTAACGTAATGAGGCTTACCTAGAGTACCCAGGTACCCTGTCCCCAAGTAAGCACAAAGGAAACTCATTCTGTTGTCTGTTGTTTTTCCCCCCTTCTAAGCTAACATTGAGTAGGGTAGGCTGCAAACTTCAGAATGGCTTGCATTCTCCAGCAAAAACGGTCAGACATCCCCAACACCTGAAATCAACCCACAGAAATCCTAATTTGGGCATGTGGCTCAGTGAGTTTAGCCTCTATGCCTGTGATCGGAAGGTTGTCAGTTTGAGTCTAGCTTTGGCAGAATAGTCACGTCGGTTGGCCCTTGAGTGAAGCCCTTAACCCGCAGCTCTATGGGTGCCACTACAAGTGGCTGCCATTTGCTGCCAAGCTTGCTCTCACCTATATACATACATGTCTGTACGTCATGGAGAGCAAGACAGGGTAGACACAGAGAGAATTTCTGCACAAGAATCAATAAAGTGTCATTGTTGTTGTAGTAACTACTACTATTATTATTATTATTATATGATCATTATTTATTATTATTAATATTATTAATAATAATAATAATAATAATAATAATGCGTAACATTTGCTAATGTTTGTCAGTCAGAATTAGGATAGGTACATCCTGAGCAGTGTAAGAATCTTGGTGCAATGATGGATGAAAACTGAGGAGTACTGTACGGTTACAGGGTGTCGCCTCCTCACCGAGTCGTCGGTGGCGGTAGCTGGCCATCCCTCCCACTGCTGGTGCCGGACAGGAATGTTTGTCAGATCGGAGATGTTCCTCTTCACCTGAGAAAGACAGAGCAGAAGACATCCCTCAGCAGATCCCAACCAACCCATCCATCCACAATTCTACTGCCAATTAAACATGATGCTTCCATCTGGGATCTAATTTGCAGGTCAGTCATTCTAACTTGAGCCAGCGGCAGACCGCAGGAATTATGCAAGCAGGGTGTGTGAGCTGTACTCGTACGAAACGAGAGCAGGGAGACAAAGGGACGTAAAATGATGGAAATGGCCTTCTGTTATTTGCATTCCGCAGATGCCGGCTTTAATTCCCAGGAACAACAGCCTCACACTCTGAAATGAACAGTATTTCCCTTCTGCCGTTCAAGTGGGGAGCATCCGCACTTAACGACACTGGGCACTTACACAGTCTGCAGGGCCGCCCCAATGCTGTGCCCCTGGCCACAGCCTCTGGGCTTGAAACGCCATGCCAAGCTGATATGAGGAGGCCAAGGGTGATCAAAGTGGGCATCGGCAGAGCTCACCGGCCTCTGATTCTAGTGCATTACCCCTGCAGAATGCACAGCCCTGCGGGTGGAGATACTGATGCAGAGCAAACGTGCCTTTGTGGATGGAAATCTCCCTCTACACATGGCTAAATCCTCCCCCAAAACACATGCGGAGCAAGCTCTGTGCAACACTAAGTCACAAGAGCCAGGTACGTTGGGTTCAAGCCATGCCATGTACATCAAGAACCTAAGGAATAAGGTTCAAAAGAGGGGAACCTCAAAGGATAAAGAACTCCTCTATTATCATGAGCTGAGGACACACAAGAGTTAAGGAGTCCTTTCTGAAGTTCGTTCAACCTTCCATCTGACTACTATAGAGTCCATCTGCCCTAGGTGGATCATATGGAAGCCAAGCTCAAGAATCAAGCAGTGAAATAAATGCATGTTTACCATTTTTTACCACTGAAGTTTAACATCTACACCTTATAAATTATATGATCATTCCCAAACTTCTCCAACTGCAATAAAAAATGTGCAAAAATAGTTTATGGGACTTAAGCACAGGGAACAGCCGGGCAGGAGTTTTCAGTTGGCCCACCTGCCCACAGGCTTCCCTAGCAGCTCTGCCTCGCTGGAACACGTGTGTGCGTGCAGCCAAACACACACAGCACCTTTATGAAGTGAGACGGGGTCAAGCGCGGTGGCGAATGTTATTACAGAGTGTAATATCTATGTTTGACCAAAGGGCTACAGGGATTTGGCCGGAGAGAGCTGACCGGCAGGCAGCCGTAAACAGCAGCTCACGGCTGTAATGAAGCGCCGCAGGTCACAGGTCGCGGCAGCCCGGGGGATACAAGAAACCGTGTCACCACTGACAGCTGCCAGTGACTCCAACCCTCTACCCGGGCTCACCCACCGAACCCAGCAGCCCCCACAACGTCCTAAACACACCCCCATATTGAGCACACCTTCTGCCCGCATCGTAATTAAACTCGTAAAGGCTCCCGCGTTCTCCCAAGCCACCGTGCAGGCAGGGAGTCTTCACGGCCTGAAGCGCCACAGATAGCAGGAACGAGCCACACACATCCGAGGATGTACTGCAGTAATTCCGAAGGTCTATGGATAGAGGATCTCTGTGGAAGCAAATCCAGTTCACGTATTTAAAACGCTGTAGCTAGACCCTTATGGGAGCAGCATCCATTACGAATGACTAATGAGCACCATGGTGCCAAGGCCGCCGATGCTCTGAGGGATGTAACCCTGTCATTATCAGGAATTACATGCGACAGGGTCTTTATTACGCTAAACAACTCACGATCTGGCCAAGGATCAAAAGCTCTGTACTCAACATGCCTTTGCACTTTTAAAACGACTAGGAAACATAACAGGCAAGATAATTAATGTGACGCTGCTGCAAACGTTAGAAGCGATTCTAAAAAGGAGCATTTCTTTCGGAGCTTTTTAAGAATTTGGCAGGCCCCTTTTTCTGTAAGCGCTGGATTATCAATGATCTACTGTATTAAAAGATAAATAAATAACCATCAGAAACAACCTTTAATTTCTCAAACTCCTTACAAGTAAACAGTCTGATTCAGGTTAATCAATATAACTTAAGAAACTTAAGAAAAATCAGCACTAGCCTTACATGCATCGCAGTTTTGCTTTTATCCTCCTTCAGCATAAAGTACAGTAACTGTATTTCCACACAGCCGACATGACAGCTCTGACGCACGTGTTGAACAACTAGCCATCACATGACTAACTTCTGTTGACAATAAGTCGCACTACGGCTACAAGAATTTTCGCAATTTTTTATCTGATAGAAAATTCAGATCAGTTTCTTACTCCACCCCTCCGAATATCCGATCCAATATTTTTGGACGGTGTCGGCTCAGTATCAATAGTGGGTATCAGATCAGTGCCATCTCTAGATGATATCAGTAAATCAATGATATCAGACAAGTAACCCAGTCTCGATATCTGACCGTGATTAACTGCCTGTGCTGAGGAAGTAGACTGAGGCAATGAACAAAGCAAAACAAATATCTTTGATTTGGCTTTCAGTTCAGCCTTCTTGCCAATGTTTCCAGAGCAGTACAAAAATAAAATCAAAACATATACATTGCTGTTTTTTTTTTTTTTAACAGTAGGTTTGGCACACAAAGTTATCTATAGCGTATGTACACCAGAGTAGTGTGAGCAGGCTATAGAATATAAAATACACAATCAGAACTGCAGGATTGCAGAGCAGAACCAACAGAAAAGACTGGGGGAATCAGACAACCAGGGTGATCCAGTTGCTTCACCTGAGAGCCACAAGAGCCTAATAGCCCATTCCGAGCTGGATCCAGCCTGTCCACCATACACCTACTGATGCTGTTGCATCAACACCATATGCACAGCAGGGCAGAGGAACCGGAACCAGAACTGGTTAACACAAATCACACTGGTACATATACTGACGTACTTTCAGCTGAATGCACATTTTGGTTCCATGCGCTCGTGCGGCAGAAGGAAATCCTCGTGGCCAACTCCTATGAAAAACAGTTAGCAACATTTTCAATGAGTAATGAAACAACACTTTGAAAACCAGGAGCTAAAATGTATTGGGTGTTTGAATACTGAGCAAGGGTATCTGACAGAAACATCGCCGAGGCCAGGCTGAGAGCCACTGGGCCTCCCAACCCTCAGGATCACATTCGTTAGGCTTTTGGGGTAGAACGAAACTGAAAGAATCGCAAGTAAAACGTCAGAAAAAGAAAACTCAGTTTTTTTAACTAAACTGAATAGAGTGGGAGATAAGGGGAAACGATAAATGTTGATGAATCTGGTTTTTTCCAGCTGTCCTAACACATTCGTGATCATAATTCACTGCATTACAGAATGCTGGAAGGCCACGTAGAAGAATAAATAGGGATGGCTTTGGTTTTAAATACTAATTGAGAAACTGCTACTATACAATGAAAGTCCTGTTATCCTGTAAGATCAAGCACATGCACAAACTGCTGAAGGAGAGACAGATTACATATATAATCTCTCATTTATACTTTACAAGCACATGTACTGGATAGCTGGTAGTCACACACCTAGAGGAACCAGGTCAGGTACTCCCCTCATCCCCCTTAGCGCCCAGGTCCTCCGATTACTTTGGGTGACGTAAACACAAAACGGGGAATTATAACTATTCGGCAATGAGCGCTATTTCGTTCTTTGGGAAGTTCTCTTCAACCACATGCTGAAAAACACCTACCAATTACGTGTCTCCCAGCAGAAAAGCACACGTGTAAATCATCCAAAGCCCAATGGACAGGTCCTAATAAAAGTCAAAGACTCAACACCATTTCAATCTCTTGCTTTGCCACTTTATCCAACAGCGATGCATTAATGCTTTAAAAGTGAACACCAAAAACACAACAAGACAACAGACAGTACTAACATGATTGGAATGTTGAGTAATCCAGTTTGTATAGCATATAAAACTTATGAAGAATTTCCAAAGGAGTTTTTAGGCACATTACTTTTAACTGAACATCGGAGTAACAAGGTGCACAATTAATCAATGATACGGGGAGATTTAGGGCGACGGTCTGATTAGATCTGGGGGGGCGGCATTGCTGCTCCTAGTACTGGATTAAGAATAAAAGAAAACGCAATTAACAATTCAAATGAAAACACATACAAAAATCCGTAAGTTTCCATTACCCTGAACTGACGGATATTCCATTTTGAAATAATCTGTGGCGCACACTCGCACAGCACCTCAGCAGCAAATCACCTGCTGTCTCTTGCTGCCACCTATTGAGCAGTATTTAAAAAACCAAAAAAAAAAAAAAAAACACCTTGAAGCTGCGTTTCAGGCAGCCAAGCGCCTACCAGCCACAATGACTCTACTGGTACTAAAGAAATTAGTTTGAAAGAAGCATCAGAAAAGGCTAAAAGAAAAACAACAAAATTTACGCAGACAGAGAGGATCTATTGGCTCTATTCTGCTCTTCCTATTAAATCTATTTTAACGGAGACCGACAGATCAATCACTGAGTGAATATTCTCAAAATTACGTGTCCTAAAGGGGCAAAAATCGTATTAGTCTCACCATTTCATACGCCAAGTGTTAATCCACAGCTACGGTTAAATCAGAAAAGGATACCATTAAACAGTCACAACCTTACCAGCACCAGATGCCGTGTATTCAGCCTCGTGGCCCCCCACCCACCCCGCCCCCAACATTTTTTTTGTTTTCCGTTCTCTTCTCCAGCTGCAGAGAGAGGAGCCCGGGGATGGAGAAATCCCCTGAACGACTTGTCTGGTCACGGACACTCTGGGCCCCATCAACCGGCCCTATTCTGCCCGGCACTTTCCTGGCAAACATTTGTTCTGCAGCTTAGCCCAGTCCCAGATTTTTGCCTGGGAATGCCAATCGGGGCCCAGGCCCCGCGATGGAGGCCCCGCGAGCGAGGGGAGCGCGGGAGGGAGGCCGGCCGACCGTTCCCTGGGAGGCACCAGGCGAAGCCAGTCTTTGGCAAAGACAAACAAGGGGACCGGGCTGTGGGGCCATTGATATGCACAAGCGGAGGGAGAATCGCGGTCTGATCTGGTGCTAAGACAAAGGGACGGGCCCCCCGGGGGGGGGTTGCTGAGCATGGCACACCTCTCTCCTTTAATTCACCATCTCACCACATTTCTAATTCTGCTCAATCCCCTCCTGAAATGGAAACAGCGTTCATCGCTTTCAGACATCGAGAACCGAAAAAAGATGTATCAGAGAAGGCCTGCCATGCTGGGAGGGGCTGCCATCCCACCTGATGAGTCCCAAGCACTTGTATGCACACACACACACACACACACACACACACACACACACACACACACACACACACACACACAGTGTACAAGGAGAGCCAGAGGGCCATGGCAATGCTTTCTTCTCTCTATGGAGGGAGCAGAATGCCTAAAGACATGCATGCACAGGAAAACAGGGGCCCAGTTTGCTCCTCTTTGTCCCTCTCCAGCCCCCCACCAGGCTGCTGGTAACCCCCCCTCCCCACTCATGACAGAGACCCCTCCCTGGTTCCTGTAATCCCAACAGGAACACTTAAGGATCACAGTAGGTGCTCATCAAAACCATCTGCCCGGGAAGGAGAGGCGAGCCGGCAGTGCGCCGCAGTAGGATTAATCTCCTCAATTAGCACCGTTACAAACGCGTCAAGCGGGACCATCACCGCGATGGTCAGGAGGCCAGGGGAGCCCAGCCCGGCCCATCTGGGGGGCGTGAAGGCCAGGCGAGCGGGCTCCGAGATCGTCGAGGCCGTCACCGTGGCCAAGGGATGCGGAAACAATAAGGAGGCCCTTGGAGTGAACTCAAGCCCAGGATGAAAAGCGGCATTCGTGCCCGGAGCGGATACGGGATTGACCCACGTTTCGGTCTGGTTCAAGGACCACATTATGCAAGCACAAGGGCCCTGACATGGGCTGGGCCGGCAATGGCCACAGTTCACAACGCCCGTCTAAATAGTAATGCGTTGGATTCCGATCCTCAGAGCTGTTAGAAAGACAATCATGCCTAGCCTGGGTAAAAGTTACAAGATAATAGAACAAACAGCTCTGGAAAGTTACAAAGAAACTTAAACTATGTGGTAACCAGTTTAACTCATTTCATTTACATTTTATTTAATCAAACTATTGACAAAATATAGCTAGCCACAATGGCTGCACGATATGGTATGATATTTTTTCTTCTTTATGAACTACTAAGCATTAAATAAGATATTTGTATCAATACATATAAACTATCACAGCAAACTATCTGCATTTAATGTAGTAGCCGCATTGCTGCAGTATGCTAAAAACAGGAGAATATAATGGTCATGTTGCTTTGCCACTAGGCTGCAGGAAGAAATCCATGGCAAACGATTTACACAAGTCTGCTTCTTTGTTTAATTCAGTAACAAAAATGTACAGAAATATTCCTCAAAGTGCAAATTATTGTATTTAATTTTGCAACAAACCTCAAAGAAATTAATCGTAAAGATCACTGTATACTGCAACAAAACACCCCTAGTCAAAAAGTACACCTGTTTCCGGTACAAAATATATGATGGAACACAGATCAAAGCAGTAATCAACCATAACCTTTGAAAGAATACAAGTCCAAAAACATCTAGTTTGTATAAATTTTACTGTTCAAACTTAAGAAAAAATCAGCACTAGCCTTACATGCATCGCAGTTTTGCTTTTATCCTCCTTCAGCATAAAGTACAGTAACTGTATTTCCACACAGCCGACATGACAGCTCTGACGCACGTGTTGAACAACTAGCCATCACATGACTAACTTCTGTTGACAATAAGTCGCACTACGGCTACAAGAATTTTCGCAATTTTTTATCTGATAGAAAATTCAGATCAGTTTCTTACTCCACCCCTCCGAATATCCGATCCAATATTTTTGGACGGTGTCGGCTCAGTATCAATAGTGGGTATCAGATCAGTGCCATCTCTAGATGATATCAGTAAATCAATGATATCAGACAAGTAACCCAGTCTCGATATCTGACCGTGATTAACTGCCTGTGCTGAGGAAGTAGACTGAGGCAATGAACAAAGCAAAACAAATATCTTTGATTTGGCTTTCAGTTCAGCCTTCTTGCCAATGTTTCCAGAGCAGTACAAAAATAAAATCAAAACATATACATTGCTGTTTTTTTTTTTTAACAGTAGGTTTGGCACGCAAAGTTATCTATAGCGTATGTAATTGTCATTTATAATAGTGGTACCAGGCTAGGGCTTACAGTTTGCGAGCCATTGCTGTGGACTGTTTTGGACAGCCCACAATACGTTATAAATCATAATTAAATCCATCCAGCCGACCGATCTTTTACACAGAAACTAAAAAGACGATCAGCACTCACATGCCGCCGCCCCCCCCCGCCAAAGTCAGCCATTTTTAACTGTCGGCTGTTCAACTGATTATCACTACATATTTTTTTCATGCTTTCATAATTTTCTTTCAGCAAAATAAATTGACGTGCCCTGCTTGGTGCCTGGTGCGTGCCCGCCTGTCTGTGTGTGTGTGTATATCACATTTTTTACAGATATCTTCTAGTCCAACTAGCTACATTACATATATAATTACTTAAATATGCATTTGTTTTTGTTAAGACATCAACTACAAATAATTAGTAAAATTCAGGTGTTCCATCACATAACATAGTAAACAAAAATATGCCTACAGGAGAGAGTGGGCATCAAACTGAATACTGCTTGAAAACCAGAAGTAACAGCGCAGAAATAAGTATGGCACCACACAAATTGTTTCGCACTTTGTTCTTTGTTGCAGACAAAGAAATTCAAGTTCTATGAATATATTTAAATTGAAAAGCAGCAGACAGAGTTCAGAAGGCAGGGCAGAGCGTCAGCAAACAAGTCTTAAAATACCAATTATAGTCATTAAAAAAAATGTAATCACACCATTTGCTTAATTTTTATTGGCAAATGGAAAATGGCAAAAACAGCTTCTTCAATGAGCAGTCTAAACACAGCCGTGTGTCTACAGGAAAACATTTTGAAGAGAAATACTGAACCAAGATTCAGTCTTCTGAGAGCTGAAATTTTATTAATTTGAATTCATTATGCATCTATCACATACAATCATGTGCCAGGATTGTTCTTAATTATCCATAATGGTCTCCTCACAGCACAAGCTCCCCAGGACCCAGCTGGAGTATGACTGCGCAAACCCAGAAGACCACCAGTCGCTCCAAACAGCAGTACTAGCAATTCACTGTCATTTCATAGAACTTAACTTTCAGAACAAAACCACAAGCCATGCATGTATATTCTCCTCCCAGTCCAAAACCCCATGGACACTAGAAAAGATGCGGTCAGAGCAACAACAATATAATCACCAGATAAGCCCAACACCCACTCCTCCATCCAATCCCTACTCCTCCAACCCCCCCAAACACCTACAGTTTTTTAAATTACTGAATGGATCAACTGGAAATGTGAAAACCAATAAATGGGTTTTTAACCCAAATGTCCTAGTTATGACACATAACTCTGATACTATAACTATTCATTGCTTGCACATATGTTCACAGCCAGACATTCACGAGTTTGGACTGCCAACGTTTCAGGTGGTTAAAAAGAAGGTTGTGTTGCCACCTGTTGTACAAATGGTATTTTTGCAAAGTTTCCAAAATACAGCAAATTGGTCCACGTTGGACTTCACAAATACAAACCATTTCCACAAAACCAAAGAACAACCATTTTTAGGACCGATTTTTGATCAGCCATGCCACACACTATTCAACAGTGTAGTCAACCCATCTATCGATCATGTATTATCGTA
>JAAGVU020000032.1:9863026-9932362 GCA_011763525.2 Mormyrus iriodes
GACACAGGCGGGGGCCGGTTTCATCCTGACTGGGTCAGCACCTCTGCCGCTAATTCATGCTGTCGGACACAGGTGGGAGCCGGTCTCATCCTGATCGGGTCAGCACCTCTGCCGCTAATTCACACTGTCAGACACAGGCGGGGGGCGGTCTCATTCTGACTGGGTCAGCGTGCCCGCCACTTTAACAAGACGCGCAAAACTCACACTGTCGGACACGTCTCCCGTCTTCCAGCCCTTCAGGTGCATCTTCGCCATGGGGATCTGTAGCTCTGTCTCCAGGATCTGTTTAATGTCACCTACAGAGGAAAGGAGAGAAGATGAATCCGTCGGTGGCAAAGGATCAACACCAATTTCATCAACTGCCCCAGGTTCGAAACACCTTTACACTCATCACAAAGTACTAAGCAATCACTGCACAATACCAACATCCTGCAATTTAAACCTGGCCAAAGCCCAAACCCCAACACCCTAAAGGGCTATTCTGGCAGAGCTGGTCCCGAACAGCTGAATGCCGCACAGGTTCCTGTGGAGGCAAAGACATGGTACAAGATCTGCAGTGAGGCGTGGTGCAACTGCATGCTTACAGCCAACAGGCAGGGTGGATATTTCAAAACAACAACTGCTTCTCAAAACTGGAATGATTGGTTCTTTCATTGGAAAAACCACACACTTACACTTAGCCTTACAGTTTCTAAGAAAATAATCGCTCCTAAAAACAAGCGAATCTAAGCGAGAATCTAAGCAATGTACAAGTAAGGAAAGCTTTAGGTCACAGAGGTCAACCAGCATCCTTGGAGCAGCTGAGGCTAAGGGCCTTGCTCAAGTGCCCAATGGTGATGTGATTACCCTGCCAGCCATAGAATTTAAACTTTGACCTTCTTTACATACATGCAAGGGTCCCTAAACCACTGCAGAGATAGTTGCCTATTTAGAGTAATTTCTATTTAAATAATTAGATGGACGGTTAATTTAGAATATATCAGGACAGCCCACAGTGCAGGAGTGAGGACAGGGCAGCCCGCTTAAGCTGCTCCAGACTGTGCAACTCACAGACACACTGAGGCCGATGAAACAGGAACGCAAAGACGGCTGCACAGCAGAGCAGGCCCCCCTGGGGGGCACAGAGGCCAAGCATGGCGCCACTGGGCATTGGACAGACATGCCCCCCATCTGACCTTTTCCCTTTCATTCTGGCAGAAGCCTTAGACCCCCATTTATTATTCTTAAATTGGTCTTTGGAGGATATACAGTAGGGTCAAAGATAAATGAACAAAAGCTCAATGTCAAGTACAAATTAATTTTTTTTTCAGTCAAGTGTGACACTGTTCAAATGCCAAAATCCTTGAGTTTACCCTGACTAAAAAGCTGAACGTCCGTAACGTATAATAAATGGAAAAACAGGCCACCTTTGCACTGAGCAGATAACCAGCCCCAGTAATTACCGACAATTACCGTCTGCTTGACTGCAAAGGGCTCCCTCTCACATATTTGACAGATCAATAGCAGTTTTACAAACTTTATATTTGGCTTTTCAATCATCTACTCTTAACACCTTTGAAGTCATCACTTTATAGCCACAGCTCTTGAAATTTACATTTTCCTGGCATGTTTGCCTTTGTTAGCAGGTACAAGAATCTGCGCATCTTGACTGATGTAATTGCCAGGTGTTGACAAGTGGGAAGTGTATAAATGGGCACCGGTAAGCAATAACATCCACTCATGGAAAATATTACATTTTGATGAATGGCAACTAAAACATGCTACAAACAAAATTCCCTTATATTACATGACTTTGCCCAAATGATTGAATCCCTTAACTTTCCATGTAGGGAAAAAAAGACTTCAAAATTTCATGATATTCCAGAAATTCCATGACACATGGGAACCCTGTGTTCAATATCCCAGTATTAGTACTGCACTGTGATCCCAAAAATTAAGTCGCATAATTCTTTCATTTTGCAAATTTCAGTATCTGATGAAAACGCGTTGTGCATCTCTACTGTTTACATCAAAGAACACCAAGAAGTTACACAGGCATGCAGAATCAGCACTTTGGGGAGTGACACAGTCACACACACTTCACGTGTCTCATGTGGAGCAGCTATACAGATGAAAGATGAGAATTGCTGTTGCCCACAGGCTGCCTGTAGCTGATGCGCAGGGGGCAGAGGTGAGGTCTGCTGTTATTTTGGTTTTAAGCCAAAGGAGATGGGTGAACCTGAAGAGCTGACACCACAGTGTGCAAAGGCTGCTACAGGGGCGGTGGCATGTGTAACCTGCTAAAGTGCCAGCCTCCTGCTCAGCCTCATATATACACAGAGTTTAAAGACAGTTTAAAGTCAGTTTTGCATGATAACGGATATAAGACAGATGACAGTGATGTGATTCAGCTGTTATGTCTCTGCTTAAAGTCATGCTTAGCCCACTCGTATCCCCCTCCCCAGGGACGAAAAGTAGGCCAGGATGACATTACTATATTACTGATGAGGTTGTGTCACAGCCAGGCCAAGTTAATATTAGAATCCATGCATCAAAAAGACTTAAATCTATACACATTTCATTGACAAATGTTAAAATTTTACCATATGATACCGCTGCTTAATTCATAAATATGCTTGTTCGTTTCAAAGCAGTATTTGACTATTTTACAGTATCAATTTGGTATTGATAGAGGTATCAGGATCAAAGCCAGTATTTTTGATATCGATCTAACTTTTAACAGCTATTGCCCTTTTACACATTCCCTTTAGCAGCCTTCTCTCCACTCACAGCGGAGTTAGACTAGAGCTAACACGCCCCAAACCTGAGGGGGGCGCCACTGAGCCCTGGGCCCTCACCCACTGAGCCGGTGTCCTCCAGCACCACCTCCACGGAGCGCTGGCGGTACTCCACGCGGAAGTTCAGCATACGTGGCTGCCTCTCCACGATGTGCCGCGTGGGGAGAACGGGGCAGAAGGCCGAGGAGGAGGACGAGGACGAGGACGAGGAGGGCGGAGGAGGCGGAGCTGGCGCTGCGGCCGACGGGTGACTGCGGGGGCCAAACATGCCAGTCGGGGAGCCTTCGCCAGAGAAGTTACTGGACAACAAAAACACATACATACAATCAAAGGTCTAGCCAAGGTTGTGGGGCTTCTCTTTAGCAATTAGAGCAGTGCATAAACAGTACACACGCAGGGACACAGATTCAGATTGAGGCATTTTAAACCCAGGACAAACACCGAGGCCCTTCTGCGGCTCAGCACCAGAACATTCTCCCCGCTTAGCGCTATGGCAAGGCGGGAGGGAAGGGGGGTAACCCCAACTTCGTCATTCTGGGGCAGCCACACTGATGGTGCACCAGCAACACAAACAGTTTCCAAAGTGAGTGTAAACAGGCTTTACTCGCCGCATAATATGGGAAAGGTCCAACAGACACACCATTGTCTGTGGCTGCGGCTGGGGGAGGGAGTCGCTCCCATCGCCTTAGAAGGCAGGGGCACAAAATGGCCTCTCTCTCTCTCAGACTCCCTCGTTCTCCCCATCTGGGGGCTGAATTCCCCGGAGCACCGGTCCCACGCGGCAGTAAATAATGTCTTTTCTCTGTCCCGACACGGACAAAGGCGCTTCTCTTTTCCTCGGGGGGTCAGCACATATCGCGCTGTGAGAGGGAGCGAGGTGCCAGCGGCCAGCACAAAGGCAGCATTTATCCCACCATATTACAATACAGAAAGGTCACAGACGCTGGCCTTCGGGGGGCATTCGGGAAATCGTTAGAAGGCACAAACCAGCCATTAGAAGGACAACAACGGTGAAACTAATAACATGTGTCCACAGCTGGATTTGCACACCATAGCCACCCTCCCACTGCTCCGAGATCCTGCAGACACAGCCAGAGGAACATGCATCCATCTCCCATAAATGCTAATCCAGGACAGGGACACAGGGAGCTGGGAACCTGTCCCAGCAGGCAAAATGGCACAGAGCAGGGTACACCCTGGACCGGACTCCAGGCCATTACAAGGCAGGGGACAACCTGGATTGGGATACCAGTCTGTCACAGGGTGCGCGCGCACACACACACACACACACACAATGGGCAAACCACTTTACCGAAGTCACCGTGTTTTTGGGCTGATGCCTGGGTAAGCATGGGGAAAACATGCGAATTCCAAATGCTCAGAGCCAGAGGCAGGAATCAATCTCATGTCCCTGGAGGGCAGTGAGACAGATCAATATCAATGACTCAGGCATTACTTAGAAAAGTAGGCAGATATTACCCTGGCTGTTCTGAGCTACAAGGGGTCCTGCCACACAACAGAAGGGTTCCTCATCATTATTGCGAGTCTGCCCTGAGCCCTTAACCCTAGCAAAAGATTGGACAGATGGGGGCTCAACCTCCCCTGTTAGTGGCCTGAGGAATGCCCATCGAGGTCGTATCCTCAGAACTCTGAGCTGAGCCGAGCTTCTTGGACTGGCAGGCGTAAAATACGCAGAGAAAAGAAACTCAGCATCTGTGTCATCAACGGTGCATTAGCAGGAAGTTGTGGGAATTCTAATCTGCTCTTGAAACACGCAAATGTGTGCTGTGTTCTTTCCAAATGAAAGCATCCCGACACAATCACTATATCAGCCAGGCAGTCTGTGAAACAGATATGTTATATATCTATTTTGGGCGTCCTAGAGAGCTACTTCTATATGATTGCACCACAGTTTACTTTGCATTGAGTCATAGTAGCTGTTATTGTTATGTATTGTTCTATATATTATCACCCCAGTATTTATTGTTCAGTGTTTATCATTCAACTGTTCTTTGTTCTAGTTGTCTGATGCTCTGAAGAACAGCAATTTTATTTCATATGTGTGCAATGATAATTAAGTGACTTGATTAGTAGTTATGCCAAGTGTCCAGCTCCCCATGAAAGTGTGCCTTCACGTGTACTGTACCCCTCGGCTGGTGCAACTCACCCATACCTGGCAACCCGTCATGGTACCTGACACCGTTCCCCTTCATACATTATGTGATGTTGCAGTTGGGGCACAGACTCTTTGGTTTCTTTAGACCTGCTCCTTCATGCTGCTTTTAAAACTCACATCAAAGATCTAATTGTCTGACCTCTTTGATACATGACACATACTACTAACTGGCATTCAACCATATATGACTCAGCTTTGCAGCTGCGCTTGTAATCATGATTTAGTTACTTCAAAGTTAAAGTCCGTTTTAATGTGGCGTCTCTCTTATTTTGCCCCCCCCACATATTTTCCAAGTGCTGCAGTTCTGTCGCCAACTCCTAGATGGCACTGTTGAACCATCCACAGGCCTTGCAGGCAGAGACGACAAGGTCTCAGAGGGCCCCGCTGGCTATGTTCACCTCACCGGGGGCAGTTCTGTGAAAGATGCCATCCTACAAGCGCAGGCCAGTGCCAACCGCTTTGTAAATGGGGCGGGTGCAAGTCACGCTGCCAGGCTCATTCATAATTATGCCCAAAGTTTCCCCGCGCGCGCGCAAACACACACACACACACGCGCGCGCGCACACACACACACACAAAACAAACCGTTTAACAGAATGTGAATGGCTTAAATACATTTTCCTTAGCTCAACAGTTCAGCGCATTCATGAGGCATGACCGTTAGGAGAGGACAATGCCCCTCTCAGGCCCTTCCCAGCCAGCAGCAGTTCACATTTCTGCCTTCCTCTCACGTCTTCCCATTCTCTGCCACACATCTACGGTCATTTCATTGAAAATACTGTTGAGCTGTGCAAATGGCGGGGGTTAGGGATGCAGGCCCCCAGCAATTTGGAAAAACCGTGTAAAACATTTTGTAAAACGGTCCCCTTGGCGAATGAAGTGAGTATGCGACCATGGCAAAGCAAAGTGAAAATATACGAGAAACGCAAGATACAAAAGATCACTGCAAGATATCGCTGCGAGATATCGTGCAGGAGGCTGCCGCAAACACAAACTTCACCGCAGGGTTCCCCTAAGAGCGCCACCAAATCCGCACCAAGGTTAAAGCGAACCAAGGTGCTTAGACCATTCTGAGCCTGTCTGCTCTACCGTGTTACATGACTGGTCACAGAATTTTAACTGTAAATTGGCCCCTTGGTAATTTTGAATTATTTCCCCCGAACGATTTTTGAAGATGTACAGTTTGAAAACTGAACCCCATAAAATAATATGCTCTGAAAATATTATTGTCGGTAGCCACCCTGCAAATTTTATCAGGCCCCTTTGGCTTTGCGTTGCCAGTGGAACTGGCCCTCGGAGTAAAATAATTGGGGACCCCTGTACTATAGCATTAAATGTAACTGTGAAACCAAATAAATATACAGCAGTTAATCTGAGCAACTGAGTAAAGCGGACAGAAAAATCATATAAAATTAAGATCACATTTCACATTTTTATGGCACAAATATTCCCTTTAAAATTCTCATGACTGCTAAGTGCCATTTCCTAAGCAAATCAAGCCTCGTTAATTAAGAGTCCAGAAGAGAAGCCAGATCAGAAAAGAGCAATGTGTTTGTATTTGTAAGAACAGTACATCCTCCCCCTTACTAAACACCTGCCCCATTGCCCTTGATGGAGAGAGCGTGCGTGTGTGTGTGTGTGGTCCAGATATACATTACGCTATGAGGACCAAATGTCCTCACCTTGTGATAAAAACCTGTTATTTTGACGTTGTGGGGAACATTTTTGTGGTCTCCACAAGAGGAAACTCAGTTTTATTAAAAAATCTTGTCTGGTTACTTATGGTTAAGGTTAGGGCTGGGTAGTGGTTAAGGTTGTCATTGTTGGGATTAGGGTTTTGCCCATAAAATGAATGGGAGGTCCCTATAAAGATATGAATACAAGTTTGTGTGTGTGTCTGTGTGTGTGTGTGTGTGTCCGTGTGTGTGTGTGTGTGTGTGTGTGTGTGTGGTGTGTGCGTGCGTCAGGGTTACCTTTGTAAGATGCCATTTTCCTGTGGAATCACACCATTGATCGCTGCCTGTGAAGAGAGACAAGGAGTTAATACCCCTTACAAAAATGAAAGCGATCAGCTAATACAGATTTCAGTCACTTTAATTACTGTTAAACAAAGCAAAAATGAGTTTTTCCACCAATCGCCTAATGCTGTGACCACATATAACCAAGCAGTCATTCAAGAAGTCAGTAAAGGAAACTATGCTTCAGTCCAAATAAGAGAAACTCCTGGATATCTGTACAACTGTGTTTGACAGCCTATCAGGGAAGTTCAGCTCTATGAATGGACAGGCTATAGACAATAAGACGTATAAATGAGTAAAGAAAGGCAGCCATCTAACCCTACGTGGGCACCTCCGTTATTGTACAGAGCGGTAGTGTTGATTGCCCCAGGTACAGTAAGGAAGCTACATCAGCAATTCCGCACAGAAACAAGCCTACCTGGCTTTGTGTGCTCCCATAGGGAGCTTTACGGTATTTCTACAATACAATGAAGTACCAGCCTAGTAAATCTAGCAGATGAGAAGACAGAACTGGGGGTGCAAATGACAGTAATTCACAAACCCATATTTAGATGTTCTGCTGAAAGATCAGCATTTCAGTAAGACCTTCAAGCCACCTCAACTTCAAGCAGTACAGTCTGGCTTTGTGTTGAGGACACAGGGACATCTTGGCACCTCCCTGGGTAACACTGCCAGCAAGGAGAGCTGACAATACTAAGACTAAACACATTCCTGCATGATAAGCCACCCCTTCGGTTTGTTCGTTGTCAGTCCGGTATTACCTGGGCCAGCTTTAAGAGGAAGGGGCACACATTCTTAGATGTGTGCCACGTTTAAGCGCGATCCACACACCTCCAGATCATGCTCATAGTTTAATCACCGTGGAGAAGTTTTGACTTGTTCGTTTCAGCAGTAATGAGAAAAATGAACATCAATGGTTAAAAAAAAAAAAAAGCGTTGAAAGTTTTACAATCCAGAGGAAATATACAAATTCATGCTTATACACGCGCGCACATGTGTACTGCAAGCGATTAGAAAATAAAGCCATGGCTCAAAGCTCCCCCAGGGAAAATAAATAGTGTACACTCACTCTGTTACTACAGCTGGGATGCTCTCTCACAGAGCTACCCAGAACCACTAAGTCCCCTTGGGCACCCATTTACAGAGGAAAGCACCGGCTGACGCTAACTCATCCCCGCTGGTGGGGTATGGTGATGACTGCTCCTTTGCCAAGGTCCTCGCCATGGCACAACTGCCCACAAAAGAAACACAAGTTCCTCCACCAGACAAGCAGGCGGGAGGACGCCGCCGCCGCCGCCTCGGACAGCTGCTCCGACGGACGGACGGACTTCGCCTGCAAGTCATTAATGCGTGGAATGCAGGGAGGTGGGCCGCTCCGTTTCATTATCTCGGCGGGAACGCTATGTGAAGGATTCCGAGGTGGCCCGCGTGGGCACCGGCGGCCTGGACCGCCACATGAAAGTGGTAATAAGCATCTCTGAGAAGGCTCCTGTGAAAACAAGCAGCTACTGCATCCCAAAGGCCTGCTTCAAAATGTGGCCAAAATATGACATCTTATAAACAAAAGCGTTAAAGATGTAATCCAGGCTAAAGTGAGTGTGCAATGCCCAGAGCGGCGGTTTCAGGACACGCCGAATTTTACAGTACTTACCACAGAACCTGGAATGCCTGTGTGGCCATTTGGTTAGGAAGACAGAATGATAACTATTTAGCAGTTTTAGCTAGCCTGTCAGACTTGGTGCTGCATGTGTCTGCTATGGGCCCCAAAACCATGATATGATCATCCTACACACTGCCCCTAGAATCGATTGCTTCCATTGACACGTAAGACACAAACTACATCAATCCCAGCTTTGGCATGGGTCACCGGCAGAACCCCATCAGGTCCACTGAAAGGTAATGACAGCCAGCTAAGAGGCCTGGGCAATGCAGGCCTTCACCCTGGTGGTGCAGCAGAAGAACTGAAGACTTCAGCCAGAGAGGTAACCTGCCCCTGGCTTTGTGCCAGTATCAAGTTTCATGCAGTAGGTGACACAGCTGGTGGACATGCAGTACCACCAAGCTGTCACTAGAGGGAGGACTCCACACGACTGATGCCAGCTGCAGCTCTGCGGCCGTCAGCACGTAGTCCCACACTGAGCCCATATGCAAGGCTGCAGCATGGATAAAAGTAGGTCAGGAGCACGTTCAGATAAGAGATTAAAAATATATATCAAAGGAGATGGGGTGCATAATAGTGCACATATCATTTTTAGAATCTTAGTTGTTATCTGACATGGCTAATACAACCTTCCACTTTGTCTTTGAACCTCTCAGGGGTTTCTCAAAAGGCCTACAGGACTGGCAAAGCCAACTCACCCTCCTCACAATTCAGATGTGCTTGTCTGTCATTTAATACAGACATCCATACTGACCGTAAGGTCAAACTGAAGTCTGGCAACTTAACACAAGTGTTGGGAGGGTATTCATTTTTGATTTTCATAAATGCATAAATTTCCAAATCAAACCGCACCTTATAACTTTTGACAATAATGCATACAGTTCTGGAAAAAATTAAGGGATCACTATATTTTTTGAAAATCTGCATTTTTAAATCCTGGTTAAATCCTGGTTCTGCTGGCAGAGGCTACATTGTGAGGCAGGCTGCTTCTAGGTTCAAATTTTCTAAGACCGCAGCACAGAAAAACAAGGTACAAGCAGGAGATACTGGAAATAACCAAAGACCAGCCAGCTTGTGGGCAGTAGCAACTTTTTAATGCCAGAGATGACCATCAATTTATCAGACAGTGCCTCATGAATCGGAGGATGACCTCAGGTGACCTTCAAAAAAACATTAAGGAAACATTAAGTATTGTGAAATGAACTGCTAGGACAAGTTCATAGCAGGCTCCTAGAAGCAGGACTGAAGACCCATAAAGCAAGGAAGAAGCCCTTCATTAATGAGAAGCAGGGAAAAGTCAGGATGGAGTTTGCAAAAAAATGTACATTTTACACAGGGGCCAATAAATTGTGAAAATTTTGCTGTGGACTGAGCTTCATATATCCCATACACAAATTAGCTTTTGATATTTTTTCGATATTTTTGAGCACTGTGCTGAAGCCAGTAATTTAGCCGCATGCAGGCAGGCTCACCGCGTGCGGAAACAAATCGGCACTCATCTAGACATCAGGCGTCACAATCTTGCAGCGATGGAAGTGTCACTGCAGCAGTGAGGCACTACACTGTCAGGTCTAACTGGAGCTGAACTGGAGCCCTGTGGTCCTACCGAACACGACATGTAAAGTTCCCAAAATATCAAAATGTACCAGACCAAAAAACGCAAACGTGTCTGTCGAAAGAAGCACACTCTGACCAGGAAAAAAAATTCAACTGATTACTCAATTTTGAAAAAGTACCGATTAAAAATTGCCTTCTCGTTTACTCAACAATATGATGGAGAAAAAAAAAAGAAAAACGGCAGATAAAAGGTCAAAATAAAAAGCAAAAGCTTCAATTGTGTGAAAGAAAATTCAAACATTCAAAAGACTTTGAAGTCTGACTGATTCACCCAATAATGTGAGGAACAGCCACCGGTAACTGAGCTATGTGCCCGTCAGTCCCTTGGAGCACCCTATTCTGTCTCATTACTTTACTAAAAAATCATTGCTTAACTTTACTCTTTGATTCCTGTATCTCAAGATACCTAAAACAAAATGCCACTTAGCCACATCATACATAAGATACATAACCATAATATTAAATCATGTCTGTGAACATGTTGCATTGAGTAGAGCTGAATGATACTAGAAAAGAAAAAAAAAATCACATTGCGATTTGAATATTTTGTAAAATAATTTCAATATTTATAAACCATAAAAAACAAGCTGAAAATTCACCCAAACACAGAACATATCTGCCAGATCAGCAGTTTCTGAAATATTCATATCAGCCCGTCTGGCGCTAACAACCGTGCCACTACAGCCCATCAGATAAGTTGGTGTGGCTGCTACAAGTTGCGCCAGACACAAAACAGGGCTGATGAACTTGCTTTTAAGGGCTATTTATGTATGAATATACTGTATATTTTTTTTATATATTTGTATTTTCTCACACACACACACACACACACACACACACACAGACAGTAACTTGATATTATACTGATTTTTAATTTGAGGATTAAACTCAATTAATGAGATAATCCATAGTGATGGCCTGAGTAAGAGGTAATTCGTTGGATTTTGATGCCAGTGTACCATAAGATTTTACCAATAATTATTTCAGAGTTATGACAAGATTCGCGATACAGCACTACAGTCACATTTACTTATATTTAGCAGATGCTTTTGTCTAAACTAACGTACATTTGAGGTAAAATAGCACATTACAAACATACATGGCATTGTGGAGGCCACTAGGCATAAGTACGACTGGGCTGAGCTTGCTATGAAGGCAGAGTTAAAAAAGTACACTACTTGACACTATTGTTTTACTGAAAGAAAAAACAGCCAGCGCCCATCACACGATGCCTGCATGTTTAGAGGAAGAACTAGGTCGAAAAAACGGTTCTACTTCAATTGTGTGGAAATTGTTTGGATTTGCAGAAGCCCATGTGCACCAATGTACTGTAATTTGCAAAAATACCATTCATACAACAGGTGGCAAAACCAATTTTAGAAATTTGTTTGTATTTGTTGTAAACTCAGTTCAGAAGTGTATGATTGTTGACCAGAGTGATAAATGTTCATTTGTACTTAAGTTTTGAAACTTTAGTATTTAAAAAAATCTAAAGCACTTTTACATGTATCACAATTAACAATAATTAAGTATTATAATGCTACAAGCAGTGTTTCTTGTAAGAATAGAGTTGCTGGTTAAGTAAGTGGTTAAATGGTCTATTAACATTGCCACATACACTCACTGGGCACTTTATTAGGTACACCTTGCTAGTAGTGAATTAGACCCCATTTTTACTTCAGAATTGCAGTAATTCTTCATGGCCAGGTTTCGACAAGATGCCAGATGATGAAATTTTCCTCAGAGGCTGTGGTCCATGTTGACATGATGGCTTTACACAGTTGCTGCAGATTTGTCAGCTGCACCTTCATGGTGCAAATCTCCCGTTCAACCACATCCCATAGGTGCTCTACTGGATTGAGATCTGGCGACTGTGGTGGCCATTTGAGTACAGTGAACATACTGTCATGTTGAAGAAGCCAGTCAGAGATGATATGAGCTTTGTGACATGGCACATGATTCTGCTGTATGTAGCCATGAGTAGCTGGGTGCACTGTAGCATTTGATCGATGCTCAGTTGGTACTAACGGGCCCAAAGTGTGCCCGGAAACTGTCCCCCCACACCATTACACCACCACAAGCCTGAATTGTCGATACAAGGCAATTCTAATTCTACTGTACCATCTGAATGTCGCAGTAGAAAATTGACTCATCTAATCAGAGAACGTTTTCTCAATCTACCATTGTGCAATTTTATTAAGCCCATGCCCAATGCAGCCTCAGTTTCCTGTTCTCATCTGACAGGAGTGGCACCCGGTGTGGTCTTCTGCTGCAGCAGCCCATCTGCTTCAAGGTTCGACGTGTTGTGTGTTCAGAGACACTTCTGCATTCCTTGGTTGTAATGGAGTGGTTATTTGAGTTACTGTTGCCTTTCTATCAGCTTGAGGCCATTTACGCCATTTACCCAGAGTACCGCCGCTCACTGGATACTCTCTTTTTCGGTCCATTCTCTATAAACTCTAAAGACAGCTGTGCATGAAAATCCCAGGAGATCAGCAGTTTCTGAAATACTCTGACACCAACAACCGTGCCACATTCAAAGTCACTTAAAATCACCTTTCTTCCCCATTCTGGTGTTCGATGAGAACATTAACTGAAGCTCCTGACCTGCATCCGAATGATTTTAAACATTGTGCTGCTGACATATGATTGGCTGATTAGACATTTGATTCATCAAGCAATAGAACAGGCGTACCTAATAAAGCGGCCAGTGAGGGCACATCATATGACATTTTGGCCATACTTCAGTGACAAGGGGATCAGCAAACTCTATAAAACCGCAGAATAATCCAAGGCCAGATTTCACCCTTTCATTCACTTCAGTTCACCACTGACAGCATCAGTTGACTACATTTTTTTATTTTAATGGTACAGCTGGGGATCAGGGCGTTTATCATGGGACCAACAGTGAAATCACAGGATTTAAACCAGCAACCTCCCAATCACTTGGCCGTATACCACACCCCACAAAATTACCACAAAATCTCAATTAATGATTTACCTACACAAATAGCAACCTTCATGCCCAATAACAAATAATATTCCAAGCTCTCCAACTCTGGAACTAACTTGTTTTATCCTAAACAAGTCCAACCATATTATTAATGGCCACTTCAAATGAATAAACATTCACAATGCCAAAGAAAATGATTTGGGCTGCAGATTCACTGTTAACATGAATGACTGTTAAAAAGCTCAGAGCTATTGGACAACGGCAGAAGCATTGATATCAGACATCCCATATTATAATGTTGAGACAAGCAGTGGGGGAATTTGGGGGAAGATCTGAGGTGTTGCTGACGAGGTCCGTGAGTCTTGAGATGATAATTTTTAAAAGTCAATAATAACAGCCGGGCTTGAAGTAATGTACGCAAAATCTCTCTTGGACAAACCCAGTTCTTTATTTTTTTTTAAAACACAAAATCTATTACGCAATTTGTCCATGTGTGTCAAATCAATGTACAACTGACTTACAGGAACCTCTGCACTGGACAGTTCAGCACAATAGCTGCTTACTCATTGTTTCAGATGGTATCACAAGAAGTACCAGTTCAAATCGACATTATGATAAGACAACAGGGACAAAGACAGCCTGTGATAGAAATATAAGAAGGAGTATTAAGGAGGCAGAGCAATACCTAGAACTTCAACCAGAGCAGTGGCAAATTGTTAAGTTGTTAAGACAAGCTCTTGAGCCAAAAGGACAGTGACCCCTTTTTTGAAAGCACAGTTCAAAAAGAAACTTTTGCTGGCACCACAATCAAGATTTTCTTGCTACCACAGAAGCAGAGATCAAAAGGTAGGGTGGAATACAGCCATCTTAATCCATGATTCAGAAAGATCATCAAGATGAGGGATGAGCCGATACTGTGGTCAGATACTCGTAAAAACTGTTCGATACCAAGAACCGATACCACTTAATTGCTACATTACGTTAAAATTCAAAGCAGCAGCATTTTGTCAGACTGTACAGTCTGTTCTGCTAAAGTGTCAAGAGAAAGAAGGGACAGTACGTCATTTAACACAAGCAATTAGATCAAACATCTAAAGACGCACCACAGTATGCAGAGTTTGCTAATGCTGGCAGGGAATGACCACAACAACAAGCAATTTATATCCAACATCAAATAACTAAACATATTTAATGTTCGATATAAATAACGCTTCAGTTTCAAATCATCAATATAAGTTCACCTGGGTGCACGATTTGTTCACTAATATAGAAAACCAAACAGTGCTTATTAATTAAACAATGGTATCGGATCGGTTCTCGGTATCGGCCAATACCCAAAGCCCAGGTATCGGTATCAGGACAGAAAAAGTTGGATCAGTGCATCCCTAATCAAGAGTTTATGGCTGAATCTACCATTTACAAACAAGGGTGCTAACCACAGAACAGCAGCAGGAAAAGGGTTTTGAATGTTCAAAGGCAGAAACAAATGTTAGCACAATAAAAGGGTGGGGGGGGTAGAGATAAAGACCCGCAGGGTGACCGCTGAACTCACGCTGTATCGAGCGACTGCTTCGCGCACATATGAGAAGAGTTGTAAGAAACTCAAACTAACCTATTTTCAGAGCAAATTATAGCTGAGAGATGTGTTTTGCTCTCTCACAAAAATGTTGATAATTATATTAATGATTTCAGGAAATTCAATGCGAGACGGGGGGGAGCTCCACATAGCTGTAAGTGATGAATTATTCAGTATATAAAAGTATTCCTGCCCCCCCAATCTAGATACCAGGTCTTGGTGGGTGATACGGGAAAATGTTTTTTTTATAATCAGTCAATATCAATAACTATCACAATGTAATTAAAGTTATTAACTCTTTACTTCAAGGCTCCTTAAACTCAGAAGAAACACAAATTGAACAGACTGCAAACTGACATCTAAAATGACATTTTAATAAACAAATTACAGAAAAATAAACTTTTGCCGTTGCAGGGTGTAATGCTAAAATTTTCCGACATTACAGTTTGTTGCAGGGTTCTCGCTCCGATTACTGTGCTGTTCCAGAGGACAGATTTGACGTTGCTGGTATTGGTGACTATAAGTTCTTATATTTGGTACGCAACACTGAATTGTAACATTAACAGGTTAAAAAAAAAAATGTTTTAAATTTAAATGCTCTGTGATGGAAAGGGTGGAGCCAGTACTGAATACGAGTACTGGTATTAGGATAGTAACTCTAGAATTACTTGGCATCGGACCAAAAAGAAAATCAGTTGTTTCGCCCATTCTTAATGTGTATTACCAAAACAGCAGCATGTGCTATGTTCCGCTTACCTTGCAGTGTGTTTGCTGGACGTTCGTAAAGGACCACCACATGATTTGGAATTGGAATTGTGTTTTTGTGATGTGATGCTGCGTGATATGATAGCCCTGGTCAGCTTATCACACAATAAACATATAGCTCAGATCACCCTTTGCTGCAACAACCATCTTGGATGTTTACCTTTCCCACCCATCCAGGGGCATCTCTACGGAGTTCATAAATTCCCATCATTCCCTGCTCCAGTCGCTACATCACATGAGCCTGTTTTCCTTTCT
The DNA here is from genome assembly GCA_011763525.2 of Mormyrus iriodes. Classification (NCBI taxonomy): domain Eukaryota; kingdom Metazoa; phylum Chordata; class Actinopteri; order Osteoglossiformes; family Mormyridae; genus Mormyrus; species Mormyrus iriodes. The sequence goes on from JAAGVU020000032.1 coordinate 9,878,824, forward strand.
AACAGATGCACTTATCTTACACACTAGTACAGAGATGCGGCAATAATCAAATATACTTACAATTTTACCTTGTACACAATGGGGAAGAAAAAAAAAAAAAAAAAAAATCGAACTCAGACAAATCAAACACTACCAAAGGATGACTGAAGGGGAACAAGGTTAAGTGTTCAGTAGCATACAGTAAAAAAAAATGGGTAATATTAAAATCAACAAGTAAGCTACTGCACTAAAAATTCCCAGAATACAGTGTGACCTTGGGACAGATGTAATCACTGAGAAACACAGGTCAGGTTTTAGGGCACTCAGCTCAGTCCAAGATAGTTACCTCTTTATTCTAAAACATCAAACGGCTGGTTTACGGCCGTTTGCCCCATGTGACTTATTTACTACTGCCAAGACAAAAAGGTAAACAACTAAAATATGTTCCCATAACCTACGGCAGATACTACAAAATATCACGAAGAAAATTATTACATATTCACTTACATTATACACCCAAAAGCAGCAAGAAAAACGTGAAAATTTAACAAATCTCAGAAGAACACATGCACTTTATGTCGTCTCATGTTATTTTATGGTGCGCACGGGCACTTTTTTGTAACTCTGTTGTCTTGCATGTAGCACCAGGGTCCTGGAGAAACGTTGTCTCGTTTCACCATGTGCTGTACCACTGTATATGGTTGAAATGACAAATAAAAGCCACTTGACTTCAAGAACTTTTACAGAGAAGCAATTTGTTAGTAAAAGAACTTAGCTGAGCTTGTACCTTTTTTTTTTAGAAGGTGCAATAACACCATTTACAAACCAGGAATTTCTTCTTTGAAATCTGAAGGTATTACAGAAGGTGGGGCGAAAAAACTAATGAATAAAACTGCTATTTCAGCACAATTATCCAATTTAGAGCAAAGGGTGGCCACACCATGGTTGCAGAGTTCTGAGAACAGGCAGGCGTACCTTGGAGAGGTATCCACGGGTAAGGTTTCATAAAACCGAAACTGGCCTCTTGGCTGCACGTATACAGACGAGTATATAAAAGCGAGAGAGCCAGGAACCGACTGACAGCACCCAAAAAAGGAAAACATTTATTTTCGTTAAGACCCCTCATTCCCCCCACCCATTTCTGTGTGAGACAGGTACCGTGACACAGCGGCGAGGGCCGGGCGGCAGCCTGACGTTCCAACACAGCACTCATCTGTAAGCGTGCAGCCAGCTGTGGCGCAGAATTACAGCAAGTCATCACATCTGCAGGTGTGCCTAACCACTACAGAGCGGCCTGCAAGCGTGGGCCCCTGGCAGAGCATGAGCCATGCACGCTTACATTTAGAGCCTGCCTTTTTGAAGGAAAGGGAAACATTGCTGCACATCAAACCTTATCAGATATCACTGCTGTCATTTTTTAAATATGCATTCTCTGGGCTGACTGCAAAAAAACAGAACTTCACAACCTACAAACAGTGGTACTATATTGTTAACCATTTTGGTTGCAGTTATTAACCAGTATTCCCCCCAGATTGTTGCCTGTCCTGTGACAGGCTTCAGGTTCACCACAGCCCAGCACTAGATAAAGGGTCATGAAGCATGGATGGAGAGTTAAACTTACCTGTAATTTGCCAGACTCCTTTCCCCAGTGAAAATTATGGGTCAGCATAAATAGAATATGCTTTAAGCCCCAAAGACCAACAACACAACTATAAAACTCAAAAAGGCAGCAAGCCTTGCATAGATCTCATGACTAAGTTCACACACCTGTGTGCCATCCATTTTATACAGTGAAAAATCTGCGCAAAACAGTTACTGAGCAAATTGCCTAGAGATTTATTTTTACAGCTAGGTGCAGAAATACCCACAGACATATAAAAATAAACACAAACACAAACTTTCCCAGTATTACAGCAAGAAAAACTTACTGAAGGCATACATTTTCCATCTGATGAAGTCTGTGGCAGAGAGGAGACCGATCCAAAGTAATACGGTACTTAAATAAACAAAATGCACTCCAAAAAAGCAGACCAAGATGTTTTACCTTTGGTTGACTTTCAGTGTCTCGATTTCCCAGCTACATCTGCTGGCGGGTGGGTGACACAGCAATGCCACATGGCCAAAACTGGCACCATGACATGGAACGTCAGGGTCAAGGCATACATATCACACAGCCCCTTTGTTTAGACTCAGAAGTGGGATTTTTTTAACCTCTAGATTGGGGTGCAACAGCACACAAAATTCACAGTTCGATACAATCCTCGGTTTTGGGTTCACGGTTAAGTGCAATTTTGGTACAGCAGAGAAAACAGAATTAGTTTTGAAATTTGTAAAATTTTATAAAATGCGTAAAACATCTTAAATCATAAAGAACTAAATCCCATGTTCTCTACTACTGAATATGGTCACTTATTTGTTGCGATAATCACCCCTATAACCACAGTTATTTTTTTTGGCCCATCTGAATTTCCTGGCAAAAGCACCTTAAATGCCACAGGGAGACTAACTTGCAGAGGCTCTCCCTGCCTATAGCCGTTTGCACACACACACTCAAATGAGGTTTCAGTGCTTAAATGAGTTAGCATGTTGAACGTGTTTCCAACAACACATCATAGTTCGGTATAACTGACAGTCTTGGTCTTATCAGCTACTCTCTCTCCACTGTTGGTCGCCAGTTTGATTAGGAAACTCAAACGTTCCCAAACTGTCAATCATGTCTGAATTATGAGCATTTGCTGTGACCAACTTACACCCACACTTAACATAATGCTTTCCATGTTGAATATCAACTTGTGAATTGAGGTTCCACCCGTTTCAAAAATTGATTCCTTCGTTTCATCATGCATGCCAAACCAAAAATGATGTACCAAAGGCTGCACAATGAATAACGCTCTAAGTGGGGATTTTTCCTAGCACTGAAGCCATCCGTCCACTCATGGTCCACAGCAGCCCAAAAAGCCCAGATCTTTTCAGAAATTAACCATCTATGTGTCGTGTTTGAACAGCCGTTCGTTTTGTCAGACACTATCAGCTCAAAGGCCAGCCCTCATCCCTTCAGGGTACATTTTGCTATTTTCACCAAAAATGCCAAAGGTGACAAATTTACATATAATACCGAGAGAGAGTGACCCAGTAGGAGGCAGAGTGACCAGCAGAGAAAACATCTTCGGTGACGGCTCTATGGAAAGCGCCCACCTACCACAGGTTAGCGAGTATGACCCGAAGGGCCCCGGCTAGGCTATTCTTCCCACTGAGTCATTCGTCAATGGCACTTGTTGCATTTTATACATTTTTAACTACAACCCTATTTTGCTCAAATCAAAATTGCTCGCATTGTAGCAGCCTTAGGCTATTTAGAAACTCCTGTTATGCAGCTGAACCCGTGGTCCTAAGCTTGTACCGCATTTTGATGTGACTGTGTTTTTAAACATTGTACCTGCCGTTGTCTCTTCAATGAAGAGCATTACAGGTCATGAAGGAAACTTAGGCAAGATAAAATCAGTCATGAATGTGGAAATGGCACTACCAAGAGATGCATACATCGTTACAGGGGGCTCAGAGTGAAGGTACGAGGTAGGGCTCCCTAGTTCAAGTCCAGGAAGGCCAGAACCCAACACAGTTTGCACATTTCCTGTTCAAACACACCTACTAAACCTGGTAATTCGCTAATTAAGGTGTGTATTGAGCAGGGAAATATGCAAACGGTGTTGAATTCTGGCCCTCAAGGACCAGAATTGGGGAACCCTGGTCCAAAGGTACCACTGAAGATCAAGCAAACTCAGGAGTGTTCTAGATCCAGTCAGGTCCTCGGTGGTAATGCAATTAGCATGCCCAAAGTCAGTCCATCTCGGGCACTGCTAGCTGCTTCTGTCCCTTCAAGCCCAAACAAAACAGTACTTGCCTCATAGGCCAGCCATTGGTCTAACTTCTGGACTGCTACCTGGCCCATAACTGCCTATTCTTCAGCACAACTACTGGCACTGCTCCAGCCTCTGGCCAGGTCTTTCTTCGGGACAGCTTATAGGCCATGTGGGCATAAACCGGAGGGCAGGGGCGAGTGACGCGGAAGGAAGCTGTGTCTCCGTGGAAACCAATCACACCCTGGTCAACAAGTGCTTTGGCCAGTAGAATGCTCATGAGGCAGCTGTCCTCATTACGGTTTAAACAGGCCCAACTGGGCGGATATGAGGGAGCAGGCAGTATGAAGTGTACTCTGGGTCAGGTGTCATCTATACAGGGTTTTGGGAACATCGTATCAGGATGGTTTTTCCTGACCTTTGCATTGTTTAGTTTGTATTGCTTAAAAAGGGACTTCCAGCCCATTTAGCACTTAGAGCATGGACTAATAAGGCCCCTTTGTTCTGTTAACCCCGCAAAGCATGTGGCAGACCGCAACCACACACACACACACACACGAGGGCAGACATTGTGGCATAGTTAAATTATCAAATGAACCACAATTCAGAGCAGATCTCCTCCTCTAAAATAAAATTTCAAGTGCATAGTTTTTCAGAAAAGCATGAATAATATATTAAACGGTAGTGGGATAGTAAATATGTGTAAGCACATAAATGATCCTTTTCTGGAAATAATGGCCAGAAAAGAATGAATCATATACATAAAAGAATCAATTTCAAATTAACCTAAAGTTAAAGTACACTCATACTGTAAGTACTGATGTCTTCACTTTAATGACCCATGGTTAAGTTTCATTTTCCAGAATATGTCTCAGCAAATTTAAATTTAAGAAAGTTAATTTCAATTGTTTCCTCTTCCCAGTCCTACAAATGTGGTTAAAAACTGAAAGCTTACCACTAAATCCCAGTTGTTCAGTTCCAGTAGAGCAATAGCTTCTGCTATGTTGTCAATACCAGTGCAAGCCTGAAAAAACAAACAAAATCCATTTAGATCCTCTTCAAGGTGCGTTCCGCTGCGTGGTGCAATTAAAAGGGGATCTGCAGGTACAGAGCTGACAAAAGACCCAACTCAATGCCCACGAAACTCAATCCTCCCCGCAAAAAGACCGAGGTCAGAAGTAGCTTCAGCAAGGAAACAAGTCTGCAGAATCACAGCCGACAGAACAGAATTGCTCAGAAAAAGAACAAAGTTATGAGCTCCACACAGGACTCACACCAATCCAGTCGGCACAGGTGACCTCTCTCTGAAGTGCTTACTGACCGGCTGATTCATAGGGATTACAGTACGGGTTAGCGATCCATTATAGTCTTTCAAATCATGCTTACATTTCACTTCTTATATTAACGCACTTATACAAGATTAAATTATCAATATCAATCTCTATTTAAAAAAAAAACATTTAAGAATTATGATGAATCTGCCAGCTTACTACACCACATATAGAGATTTGTCATGTGACCTGCATCTATTCATGTGAAGCAGCATGTGACGTGGTAGTTAAGGACACAGAACTAGCAATCTCTGTGCAGCAGTTTGCACTGCCTTTTTGTAAAGGGACTAAAACACATCCTAACTGCATGCAGAGTCCGTGCCGGAGAGAATCACCACTGGTGACGAGTCACTCCTTACAGCCTTACATGTGCAGACGTGTTTTTAAAGGTTTACTATATAGAACATAACCTCAAGAAATCAGAAACAAATGCAGTTAATATAACATTAATAATATATACAATAACATACATTACCCATCTGTTTTACACTCAGCCTTACTGGCCAGCTGGCATGCCTTTAAATCATTCCCTGGCTACGGTTAAACACCCTGCACAATGTCAGACATGCCCTCTGATTTAAGAACAGTTGTTTGGATCTAACCAGGAAGGAAATGACAGAAATGCTCTTCTGACAGCCAAAACTGACATTCCTGAGGGTTCATTGAAACCACATTGTATGTGAAATATGATCCCTAAAACCTGCAGGACAACAGACCTCAATGATACATCTCACAAAAAAATATCCAACCAGCCCAAATTAACATTTACATGTTACGAAGAGAGCCTAGAACTCAGATCACATAACACAGTTAAGTACAATAAAAAGGGGATTTAAGGTGAATGATGACATGGTGATGCAGCATAATAAGGCTGGTAGGAGGTCCTGAGAAAAGCCCTGTCACCCATCCAGTCACATTTACCCCTCATTGAAATCCTCTCCCTCTGCTCTGGACAGAGTGGACGTCTCATAAAGGTGCTTTGGTTCAGCTACAAGCACAAAGCCCTAAACCCGGGCCCTAGCCCTCAGTCCTGCTCTTCCCCCACCCACCCCCCTCCTCTGGGTATCAGTGAAGCAAATCAAAACTTCTTTTTCCCCATACAAGTCGTGGACTTTTCCGCTCCCCTCGCTTTGCTGGTTGTGACATTTAAGAATATGCATTAAAATTATAATATTTTAGTAAACATATATATCAGTTCTTTAACAGGCAGCAAGACTCGTGCCTGCCAAGTACGGAACCTACTGTGAAGACCAACAGAAGGCCAAGGTACGGACTTCCTCCAAAGCCCTGGTCGTCCTCCTCCTCCATTAAGAACAAACTCAAGACATGGTACCTCTTGGTTGCCACCTTTGGAATAAAACAGCTCTGCCCAGCTCTGACGAATGCTGCAAAATGGCTGCTGACATTCCCCAAGAACACAATCAAAAATAGCACTGAGCTTCAACTTCTGAGGAAATGAAAAAACAAAAGTGGATATTTAAAAATATTTAAGAAAATATAATATAAATCTGTAGAAAGAGAGACCCTGGAAGTTTCACACTAAACAGGAAGTGGAAACATTCAATAAAAATGAACCAGACTGGGAGGCAAATAAGAAAGAAAATGGAGATAAGCAGATAAATCCAGTGGATAAATACATATACAGGGCAAAAATGCACTAAGAATTAACACATGGAAAAAGAAATTTCATTAAATGACCCTTAGACAGAAGAGTAGGAGATAATCTGTTTGGATCCATCATTGCCTTACCTATAAAATAAATATCATTTAAAATTTAACTACTAAATACGCACCCAGGGGTAGGGTTAGTAAAAGTATTAGTTACACACTCTTCAGAACAGCATACAATAGATTAACACGACAAAGCTTCAGACAACTGTCATTAACGATAGGAACGTTGCGCGTACAATCAGAGGTTTTGCTCAGCATGAGGTATAAGTGCAAAAGGAAATAAATCATATGTTTTACACCAGGGGTGATCGACCACTGCGCCGCACAAAACAAAGCCTCCTGCCTACAATCCCGACCCCCACGCCTAGCAAAACGCGCCAGCAGACTGTAGCAGATTAATGCTGAAGCTCACTTGACACCTGGAAAAATCACGATAAGACCTCAGCCATAAAGGTGCGCTTACACACCTGTCTGCGATGTGTTCATGGTATCTGACACAAGCTGCTCCCGAAAACAGCATCTGACAAACAGCAAATATATTTACACTGGCATGGTACTTTATGCACTTAAATGGAGTCATTTTTAAAAGTGCAGCAAAGTTTCCCCATTTCCAAACCGGACCTGCCGTGTCAGTACACGTAACCTAACTTACGTCACCTTGTCTTAATGATTGTAGTTAGTTAACAGAGCAACTGTACAAAAGGCAGAGAGTCTGTGGTAACTAACCCAAACCAAAAAGATACATGCTTACTTTACTGGCTTTTTGGGTTTCTACAGACACGTGTTCACGGTTAAGCCCTGACACCCGGCTGTGAGCCGCCGTCCTTTCATTAAATGTATCCTCGAAAATAAACATACACCCACTTTCCAGTTAGCACACTCGTGCGGTTTAAATAGCCACTTCTTTGACCAGGAAAAGAGGTACCGTAGTTAGCAGAGCAGGTACGCTGCTCCCGTGACCGAGTTTCACATTTGAACAAATGAGCCTGCAAAAGGGGAAAAACCCACCTGAAAGTCGGCCAGGATCATTTCTCTGTTCATGTCGCTACTGCTACCGGAGGCCATCGCAATGACTGGCTTAACGTTTGCTCTATTGCTCTCTCTCTCTCCCTCTCTTTCTGAAGCAGAGGGGGGACTCGGGTTTCATATACAAATGTCGTCGGAATTTCACAGGGAGAAGGGGGATTAAAAAGACACCTGCCGGGAAACGCCACACTTAGTGCAGTGTTGTGCGGCTCCGTATCTTTTGTGAGTGCGAGGGTTCCGTGAACGTCACTTTTTTATCCGCGTCCTTCACGACGGCGTCGTCGGCTTTACGGCAAGTCGTAAAACTGCGTCGCACAATAAAGGCGTAGCTGCTCAGGTACTGTTAAAGGCGCAGGCCGTACGGAGCTACAGCTCCTTACCCCCACGTTCGTCCGACAGGCCTGCTTCACACAGGATTATACATGCCAGTGTCATCCGTCATCGCGTTGCAAAATGTGTACTAGTACGTGTATAGATAAAAGTACAAATAATATTTTTTAAACGCCATAACTTAAAACAAGCATAATTAGAAAACCAGGCCAGCCTAGGTGGCGCCTAATAGTCAATTTGATTCACAAACATCGAGCTAGTACATTTTTAGGACTCCGTTGTTATTGTGTGTGTTTTTGGTGCAAGATTAGACCAGAGCGACATAATAAAAGCAACTGTTAAATGTATCGATTATTTACTACACATGAAAAAATGCTGAGACGCATCTGTTGGACAAACCCGTTATTAAATATATGGAATTTATTGTGAGTCGGTATTTTTTTTTAACTTTTCTGTGAAAACTGGATTACGTCAGTCGACAGAAAGCAATATATTGCGTATTGATGTTTGATGAAGGGGTAGTATTATTTAAATAATATATTGAATAAAACTTCGTATCAGACTACATTCAACTGTGCAATGCCAAAAATCATTAGGATGTAATATGAACATCTTTTATAACAAGTCGCGCTGCTGTTATATTTGTTTGATGAAACGTGTCCTGTGTGTTCCTTGTGCACACCAACGTAGCAATAAAAATACGTCCATGCGGTTAAATACTCCGTATCAGATTTAAATATAGTGCGCGCCCCTACAAAATGTGCCTTTATGAATAACAAAAGTCCGCAAACCGATGTCTCCGCTGTCACGGACGCATATGCTGCACAGACACGTGCAGCGCGTACAAGCGAGAGATGTTCGTCGCTGTTTTATTTCACCGGTAGCTCAGAAGTTTCATGGCAGTCAATTCAGATATGTGGCCATTCTGAGTTTTCTGAATAGTGTGATTTTTGTAAGCAAAACCTCGCCTGGTTCAAGTATAGATAAAACACTATTTTGTGGTTATTTCATAATGAGACATTCATATTTTTCAAGCGTGACACGGGGTGGGCGGTGCCGAAACTCAACATCACCGGAGTGCTCGCCCTGTGACAGCTGCAGGCGAGGTACCTCGGCCCGACCTCGGTGATTTTTAGTCCCGCCTATCGTCGTCTGTTATGTGACGACTAGAGGTCCCTTGTTTCAAAACTGAGTGATGTCAATGAAAAAAGCAAGTCTCATTTTAAAAAAATATCCAATGCCCAATCAGATCACTGAATCACTGAAAATGGAAAATATGGCAAGAAGACTGCCTCGCCATCGCGGAGGAATTGCATGGCGCGTGGATAACCAACCCAGCGTAATGGTTCATATATTTTAAGCACTCTTCATCTGTATAGTATTTTTAAAAAGTTTATAGTGTCTCGTGATTTCTCTGCAGGTCACATCAAGCCTCTTCCCAAAACAGCAGGAGCCAGTCATAAGAGGCGTAATCGTCATTCATAAATCTGGCTCTTAAAAAGCACCTTTGAACAGGAATGAAAATTGTTAATGATGGAAGTCTGCGGAAAGATACAATGTTTCACGGGAGTCCTGTCCGCCCGCTTTTAACCGAAATAAACAAGCGCTCAATATTTAATGAGCCAAGCGAGTAGGACGAATTTTCAGCAACCCCCCTGTTTCTACAGTTGAAAAATGGGCGGGAAGCTTGCATAAAACTTTTGAAACCTCATCCCTTAAAATGTCATTGGATACAGCCACTCGTTAAACAAAATCAGACTATCTTCCTTCTTTTTTTGGTGTTTTTTCATACTCTGAATTGCGATAAACCCCTGCAGCCCCACAGTATAAAATTCCAGACGCGATCAAGGGGAATCATCTCCGAGAGGACAACCATGTTGTTACCTCCCTGAGCGGATTATTTTTAAATCGGGTTTTTTTTGGATGTCGTAGCTGGATATCTATGCACCTGTGTACCGGGCTGTTTTTCTCAAACGGTAACCCGCGGAGAGCCTCGCGGGATGCATTCGTGGACTTGAACGCCGTAAAATATGTATTATTTATTGTCACTGCAACCGGGAGTGCATCGGATATTTTTTTCCGCCAGCGCTTTATTTCTTTGCCGTTCGCCAAGCCATCAACATATGACTACTGACTTCCGGATACATTTTACCTTGTCGAAGCACAGAATGATCAAAAAACAGCAGTGTTACTTGAGGACGGGCTTTTTTTAACCATGCCGTACATTTTATTTGAAGTGGATGGAGCATGGATGTTTTATTCGGCTCGCCGTTTTATACCTCCTCACTCTGGATCGTTTAAACAAGCGGGTGGAATTGAGTGCTCATTTCATAACTGGGAGATTTCAGCCCTCTGAGGGATGTTGAATGATGCAAGGACTGGGCAGTTTTAATGCGAGCCCCGCTGTTGGTTTTTTTATTATTATTTTTTTACATCTTGAGGCTGGCCCCAGATGAGGGGGATATCAGGACCCTGCACGTATCGATTTGATTTCTCAGCCTTAGGTGATCGCACATGTATCCAACGCTGGGAAAGGCGTGACATCCCATTTTTTCTGAAGTGATGCGGACTGTATAGTGGGATGGTTTTAAAAGCGGAAGGCGGACCATGGCTAGACTCCACTTTCTTTTTGCTAAGTAGTCTATTTACCAGTCTTATGGTATGCGCCGTCACCATATACGTCTACGCACGAGAAAAGCGAATTCACACAAATTCAGCCGCAGCACTTTTTCCACCACGTTGAAAATTGCTCTGCCACCATCGTTTGTTTTCATGAAGAATGGCTGATTTGACTGAAGCAAACAAGCTGACCAGTGCATCTGCAAGGGGAGACTTGTCAGAAGTTAAAGCATTATTACAAAGCGGGACAGATGTGAATAAGGCGAACCGTTTTGGCAGGACGGCGTTACAGGTTGGTATCGCGTTTTTCGGACGGGCACTTGTACATCTGTCTGCTTTTGAAATATGACTTGCTGAGGTTTGGCCGGGGGATTATCTGTTTAACTGCTGGTGTACCGTTAAAACAAGATGTCTTAATGACGTACTGAAATATTCTGGGTTTTCGGCCGAAATGTAAGATGTTAATACACATTATAATAAAACGTTTTCCTTGTTAATTTGAGGGGCTACGAGTAAACAAGACGATAGTACTCAACTGGGGTCATTTTCTTTATACTTAGCGTTTATTTTCTCACTTTCTTGCTTAACTCGTGAGACATCTCATTTATTACGGTCATACATGTTGGGGAAATAAGAGATTTTCTACAAAAATAAACCAGCAATAGACATTTGCCTATATTCCACACGTTTCTTTTTCCTGATTATACCACTAAAATAACGCGCTAGAACAACTTCGCTTTCAAGCAACTTCTTTTGAGAAATCCATAACGCTAAGATGCACATCGAAAGTTGCTGTTTTATTTGGACTGGCGTGACCTTATTTCAGAAAATGTGGCGCCATGTAGACAAATTGATATCATCCAGTGATTAAAAAAAACACCTGCAAAAGCAGCACTTAAGTCGTAGTTTTATTTTCAGACAGTCTATAACAAGTTTCAGATGTTTACCTTGCATAGACCACAGTTTCTCTACTCGTTACTATCAGATTAGAGGCATCTATAAATTACATTTCACTTTGAACTTGATTTTATGCAATGATATTGAAATGAGAAGAAAAATTAGCTCCACTGAAATGGTGAACCACAGAAAAAGTTTTGTCATTATTCAAAATACTAATGACAATAATACCTATATAGGTTTGTCATATAGATACTTAAATGAAGCAAATTTTCAGTCAGGACTTTCAGAATCACAGCTCAAATTAATGTATCATATCGCAACATACTTTAGGAGATTTGATAGGCCATTTTGTTGCACTTATTGAAAAGAGCAATGCCATGTTTAAAATGTTTTTTTTTAAATATATGAGAGGCTTGCTAGGCAGATGAGTTCTGTTGGGATGAATGACGTACAATCAGGAAAAAAACCTGCTTGAGGGCTTCGTAATAACAATACGTCTGTATTCATAATATACAATATTAATAGTACACGTTTATATGTGTATTTATAGATATTTAAGGTACATTGGTTTCGTATGATTATTTTTATTATTGGGCCTATTAGATAAGGTGTGGTGTTTCTCCCTGTGTGTTCTTTAAACATTTACGGAGCATGGGGTGGATAAGTCCTGCTTAACTGGTGTTTAAAATGGGATGTGCATTTTAAAATATACAGTTACTGAACAGTGGGAAATGTCATTTTCAGCTTTAGTCAGAAAAAAAATATTTTTGCTTGTCATGCTGTAGGCGAACAGTTACAGAGCAAAAAATCTAGCATTTTTTTAAGTGTGTTTATGAATATGACAGCACACTGTTTAAACGAAATAACAGGTAGAAGAAGTTGCGTGAACAAATATTGCATTTGTACAAGTTTTTTGCAGGACTGGCTGGTGCTTTTAGCAACTGGGGAATCGCAAGACGCAAATAATATTTCCGTGAAAATATTACCACAGCCCAGCAGTGTTTTCACTAGAAAAAACAACACACATTTTTTTGTGAAATGTATCATAAGCATAAAATTATTGGAAAACTACATTGAAAGTGAATGGTTTGCTTTATGGTAAATTTTATAAAAGAATCTGTGAGTGATTTGGAAAAAAAAACATAGTAGAGCAGACTAGTTTAATTGTTATTATTGAAACTGATTAACAGTAGATAGCCGGTTTGTTACACACTAGTCATTTTTGTTGTGTGTGCATGATACATTATGCTGTGTGTTTAGTATTCAGCGTGTACATGCATCCACACACACTATCAGGCTCAGAATTAATGACACTTACCATGCAAACAGCCCACCACTGCTACTCAGTCTAAAATGTCAGACGGTCCCAGGAGTTACTGAGAGAAAATTGGGAAAGTGTATTTTACAAATTAAGGAAGGCTTGTTTTTATTCTAATATTTATGTTACGGCTTTATATTTTTTTGCTTAAAAGAACTAGATATTGTACAATTCAGAAAGGGGGGGCAAGACAATTCCTACAAGGAACACAACTCACAATACATCTGAATTGGGTTAGAAAAATGTGCAAAGGGTTAACAAAAGTCGTAAAAAAGTGTAAAATATCAGTGGGAATAATATTCAAATACAGAAAGTTAAATTGGTCTTACACTGTGTATTCAGTTTAAATTTTTCTATTATTGACACTGCCTTTTTCTTTCAGTGTTCAAAATGTGTAATTTTGATAAAAGATTATATAAAATAAATGCAAAACTAAAGTGATATATTTAGTGAATGTATTAAATGTCGTATTAATTTAATTTTTGCACTACGTAAGATATTTCTAATATTTAAGCTTTCTTAGTTTTAAGGGGGAAATAAGTTTTTTATTGTTATGTAGGCTACTAAGTGCCAATTAAGTGTATTATCTCCCAAATAGAAATTATCTGTTTTCTTTGTCTGCAGGTAATGAAACTCGGTGTCCCGGGTCTTGCCGAGATGTTACTGGAAGCAAAGGCAGATCCGAATCTGCGCGACCGGGTGAAAGGGCTGACGATCACGCACGACGCCGCCCGGGACGGCTACTTGGAAACGCTACAGGTTTTAGTGAAGTACGGCGCCGACGTCAACGTAGTGGACGCTGACGGCAACCTACCGCTGCACCTGGCCGCTCAGGCCGGCAACCAGGATGTGTTAGAGTTTCTGAAACAGTGCACGGCGGAGCCCTCGCGGGTCAACCATTAAAGGGAGTACGGCGGATGACCTGGTGCCGACGCACAGCAAAGAGCGCATCTAAGGGCGGATGCAATCTCAAAATTAAGGCGATTTTCTTTTTTAAAAATGATGTTGAACAGCAACGTTTTTATCTGGAAAAATTTAAATTGAAGAAACCTGCCCCCTTTTCATATTGTATAAATACACCTAACCACAAAACAAAAATAATTTTATTTGTATAACATCGAATTCTAAAATGAGATATGTAGTTTGATGTGTCGGCATCAGAGTGGCACTATGAAAATATACATATTTTTACTCCAATTGGATTTCCCAAACTTATAAAATAACATTTTTAACGTCTGACAACATAGGCAGCTTGCAGATGATTTCACATTCACTTTATCTGTCCCTGCTTTGCAATGTTATATACCATATGCATATTTAAATATGAGTATTTCGATTTTATTGTGGCATTTCATCCGTTCTATGGTACGGCTTTTCTTGAAGAACCGCAGTGGCTTACGGATGTGCGCTTTTGCGTTTTGTTTTGTGTATTTATTTGCACTTTTGTTGTAAATAATAAGTATTTCGTCCATACTGAACTGTGAAGACGTACATATTAACATTTTAATGTAACTTGCAAACGTTTTTACCAAAGACTGCTATTTAATATGTACATTGTGTGATTCTTTAAATTACAAAACTCTTAACATTTTTCAAGTAAAACAGATTCATTAAGAAACATTTCTCTATGATGTTGGGTAAACATCTATTTGGTTGTAACGGTCATTTTAAAATGTACCAAAACATCGTTTAAGAGATACCCACAGAACTGAAACCATTTTGTGTTTTTGTTTTAAAAGAAGTAATACTACTTGATGTTTTTTATATTGTAAATTGACGTTTCATTTTAAGATTTACTCATCTCTGTACACGGCAGAGAAGGTGAATTTCTTTAAACATGAGTGACCTGTAATAAACAATATGCAAAATGTTGCTTAACATTTTTCAGCAACATGGCTGATAGAATGACATCAATGACCGGCAAACCCAATACCGTTTTATTTTTAACGCGTGCTGCACAGTCAAACGAAAGACAGGCACAATTTGTGACCGTGCAGTCGTAGAGAGACCCAAAAATGAACTACACATAATATCAAATTTTCGGGTGTCTTGTATACTGCTTTGATGGGTACATGGTCTGACATTAGTCACTCTTACTCACATCTAGACACGATCGTCATCTCTACGAACACTATCTGCGTGTAATCGAAGAAACAACAAATACCAGAGATTGCTGAGCTTGTTTCAAATGCATATTTATATGCACACCTATTACCCACATCCACGGTAAACGCTCAATTTCGTTTTCAAAACTTTCCACGGCTTTTGACGTCCTGTAGCGTTTCGATAGCTGACCTACCTGGTTCATTATCTACTGTCTCAACTCAGTTGCGCATTTTTGGCTTAAACATTGTAGCCTACCTTATAACGAATCGCTGCCTGTTTTGTTTATCAGTGTTCATTTAATAGTCAGCTGTTTCTGTCTGAGATTTTGAATACCCCGAGCATTACATTTCATTATTTGCATCACAAATTATAATTAATAAGTTTTATTAAGAAATGCATGAAGCGAGCTAAACCTGGAAGCCAAATCGCTACTCAAACCAAACCGTTAGATCTCCTTGCCTTTGGTGGAACATTTCGAATTTTGGCGCTTTGTAAAACCGCAGAGATTATGAGCAGAAATGAAAGGTGTCCGGCAAAATGTCAAGTCTACCTTATTTGCCTGGTAGGTTACGTAGACCGTGTTTCGCTTTTTACAAACTTTAGATATTATTAACGATCAGATTTCAATCGACACATCAGACATATCCGACTTCTTCCTGGTTACGTCGAGCATGGCGAATACAGTCTCGAAAATAAAAATAAACTGGCGATTCTTTAAAGATGATCTAGGAACAAAAATTGTTTGGCAGAAACATAATCGTGTACCTTACAGGTTTAATTAGCATTACGTTTAAATCGATTCTGCTGCATCATGTAATTTAAACCCAGAAAGTATTGTTACATGATGAAGTGACCTTCATATTGTTAACTTGGATCATAATCACCATGGCTTGAAAATGGAACAAGTTTAAAAATAACAACGATGGGGCACAGGAAATCTAGAAATATGTTTGGCAGCGGCCATTGTGGGCAATATTGTTCCATAAGCCAGAAGAAGAGTCCGTTTAACAAGTTCGTGTGCGTTTGTGTTAGCATGTTTAGTATATAGACGCGACTTGTACTTATTACTCACGTCAACTGTGAAATATCGGTGGCAATGCAGGTGTTTTTGGTACGTGCAAACTGGAGGCTAAATGCTGTCGTTGTTAATCAATAAATGACTCTCAAGAATATGATTGTTGACAATGCAAGTATATCCCGTCAAAACGACCGACATCTAAAAGAAGAAAAATGGGGAAAAAAACTAGTTATACGGACTTCTGTTAGTATTTAAACAAATAAACTAAACATATGAAACTAGGATGAGAAACGATATGAGTATGCTATGGTTATCGGCAAAACAAAATTATAGGCAAACAGAGAAGTCCCCACAGCCATGGTGTAGTCTATTAAAGGGCACTTAACCTTACGTTTAAAATATATATATCTATATATGTTATTATATATATTATATATATAATTTATTTTATTTTTTTTCGTTTTTAAGGGTCTTTCTTGGGCGGCACTAAAACTTCGGACACGGTAGGGAAAATTTTGATAGAATTTTTAAATGTATGATCTAATTTGTTGTTTGCTTCTAGTTTAGCATAAGGCTTAGAGGCTAACCTAGTTTAAAAAAACCTAGTTTTGTTCTTTCTTACAATAACAACATTTTAGCACTTTTTTAATTTCAGTGAGAAATGCATAAAACATTTAGGAATATTATAGCACCAACAAGCAAGCAATAATCTGCCAAACCAATCACAAAGTAAGACAATTAAGCCCAGATGTCGCAATACGACCTGTATTTCAATTAAGTATTTGATTATTCAAACCCAAAAAATATTCCAAAAATCATGTAATTGATTTTATTTGAAAAAAGTGGAAAATATGTCGTGTGAAGTTTAAAAAGATTTTATAGCGTGTGTGGCAGTGGGAAAAGGCCAAATGATCACGTCCATAAATAATACAGGCAACTTGCGTAAGTTACTTACACCGGTTAGCACCATAAATTAGTTAAATTAATTAAAATTAAACCGAACTTCAGTAACATTGCCCCTTTTGCAGCTGTTGAGAAACTTGCTGCCCAAAGTTATTGTGTGTACTTTCCAAACATTTTCCTGCATAATGTTCTGGCCCACTGAAAGAATATGCGGTCTGTGAATAACTCCTATATGTTTTGCCTGCGTTTGAGGAGGTACGATTAAAATAACTTATTTCCCTTTATTGTGTAAGAGTTTTCTATATTTGTAACGATATTCTTCTTCTGCTCTCTTCGCACGCTGGCTATTTAGCGCATTGTGAATTTTTTGAAGTGCTTAGACTAATGGCTACTTCTAGGAAAACTGGCGCATATGCAAGGAATAGTCACTAGTCTGGTTAATATGGTTAAGTTTTCGCAGAAATGAGTTTAATGTAAACATACGGACCTTAGGTGAACACAGGGCCAAACGTCCTAGCTGCATACTGTGCATAGTTGCAGTGTTCAACCAGCAAACAGTAAAAAAATGTGAAAGGAATGACAATTAAATCAGTTCTGTGCAAACACGTGTTGCTTATTTTAAAACAAATCCAAACATCAGTTTGTTTACATTTGTTTAGTCACTTAAAATTAATTAGTTTTAAAGCATGATCAAGTAGTCCCTGATGAGGCTGGCAGTATCAGTCATACAAACATGCTGTCTTGTTCACGTACAAGTTTATTGAAAAGTAAACCTATGAAATTCCTTACTGGCTGTTCTACTTGGTTACAAATGAGTTTCTTTCACATGGCGACATGGATTTTTGTTGTCCTGTTATGTTGTCCTGGGAGGAGACCTGTAACTCATCTGTAATGTCAATATCTCACCCAAAGGCCTGTCAAACAATTTTCTGATTTTCAACGATTTCACTTAACGTATGACTTATATGACACGCAAATCTCAATTAGACGAATTCAAATGCAGTCTGAATTTGAAACGAAGTCTGAAACGGGTTTTTAATTATTACTTGGTTCCAGGAGACCGCTTTCTGAGAACGGGCTGCTGGCTTGGCTCCTCCTATCAGCCCTTATTAGCCTCCTCTCGGGGGTGGCAGCTCATCTTTCCAAGAAAGACGCAGCAGGTGGGGGGGGGAACGCCAGTCGGAGGAACGCGGGTCACCTGCCCTTTGCTTTCTGGAGGCCGTTATGTGCAGTCCGGCAGGCTGATGATAGACAGCAGGACGACCAAAGCAAAGGTGAATGGAAGATACCAGTATGTAGCAATACAATAATAAGACGGTAAAGCTTTAATTTTAATGTATCTTTTGAAGTTAAATCTTTTACTGTATTATAAAACCAAAATTAATTCTAATTAATCATTGCTGGTAGTGGTGCTCTTTGAATAATAATAAAATAATAATAATTATTATTATTATAATAAATAATTAGTAGTAGTGGACCTCATGTACATTGGGCCTATATAGATACTGATATTAACAGTGGAATTCTGATATCATTACGATTCTGCATTTACACTTGTGTATTTACACTTTGCACTGTAAAGTATGCATTAGTATTTTCCATTAGTAGACACAGTCCTAAATAATTCAATTCAATTTATTTTAATATAGCGCCTTTCACAACAGTCGCCCCAAAGCACTTTACATGATATTGAGAATAATAAATAATAATTTGAGAACTTGGTGAATGAGTCTAGAGCAGGGTTAAGCAACCCTGATCCTGCAGTGGCGTATCCAGCGGGTTTGAATTACTATCCACCTGAGATCAGGTGTGGTTCAGGTGGGATGGAAAACCTGCTGGATACCAACACTCCAGGATCAGGGTGGCCTGCCCCAGCACTAGAGAATCCATCAGTCCTGTTTGAACAATGTTCATTCCAAAAACTGCCACCATTACTACGGGCTTCAGGCCGCGGCGGCAGTGTAGCGCTCTGTAGGTTATGAACCTGTGCTCATGTTGCCCCTTTAAATCCCATGTGATGATATCACTGCTGAGCCCTTGACAAGGCCCCTGACCCCCCCTGCTCCGGGGATGGCAGATTACATGCATGTCTTGTAGGTCGTAGTCACAGCATTTTCAATTTTTATGACTATTTTGAAATATCACATATAATACATTAACCATTCAGGACATTTAAGCAAAAATGTACAGCAATATTAAACGTGAGATGAAGTTTTGTATACAGTTTATCATTAAATGTAACAACAGAAATACATGTGACAATAAATATGCAAATTAACAAATTAAATGTGGAATGCATTTATTAAACACCTGAATCATTTATCCAACATCCCCAAATGTGTGTGCCTGCATGGCTGTGCACCTATTCCTGGCCTTCTTTTATGTCAGATGGTATAGGCATAACACACACACACACACACACACACACACGCGCGCGCGCACACATACACACATATATACACACACGCACACACACATACACACATATATACACATACACACACACACGCGCGCACACATACACACATATATATACACACACACACACACACACACACACACACACACACATTACCTGGCTCTGGGTTAAGGGAGTTTTTCAGTATGCAGACATCTGATGGCTACAGTTATTTTGTTCGCACCCATAAAGGGTTCGTGCAGTTCGTTCTGCTGGTCTCCACCCAGGCCCCTACTGTACTGGGAATACTGATTTTAGATTTCATGCAGGAAATGAATGTTACAGCCATATATCGTTTTTGAAATGGGACTGATTATGCCCTGATAGTTATATAGATGATTCACAGGTGAAATATGAGGCCTGTAGTCAGAGCTGTATTCTGCATTCAGTTCAGCTTAATCAAGTCCAGTAATTAAGAGCATGGATCGGCACACGCAGACCAGGTTTAGGATACATTTACATTTATTTACTTGAGGAAAGCTTGAGGTCAGACCCTGCCCCTGGAGTCATTGGGGTTAAGGGCCTAGCTCAAGGGCCCAGCGGTGAAATCACTCTGTCGGCAGTGGGATTTGAACTTCACTGCATAAGCATGGGAGGTGACCTAATAACTCATCGGTACCGACTTCTGATTATGGCACCCAGAGCCACACACCACCCCAAGCCATCAGGACATTCTTTTTATTTTATTTTTTATTTTTTACAAAGACTGTATGTGGTAGCAGAATTGTCCTTCCCAGTCAGATTAGAGCACACTTTTTTATTCTGGGCATATGTTTGCCAGAGATGTATGTCTGGCCTCCCCAATCCATTCCTATAGTCACATGAACAAAATCACCAAACAACCATCAGCCGTAATCAACATAAATTCATGTGAAACTCTGTGAAAGTGGCCAATGGCTTATTTATCCACAGACATTATTTTACAGCAGCATTTCCTGATAGCCTCAGTTCTTTTGCCAAGTGTTTTCTGTCTTTTTTTATCACTCTGGAAAATAAACCATGAGACTCTTTATGCTTGTGAAAATATTACTATTATAGTACATACTGGAGCGTGTTCCTATTATCAGTAATACAGTGCTCACATTTGCTTAATTCAGAAAAAATATTGTGAATTTATTGGTCTTTTATGACAAAATTCACTACTTTATTCATTTTTTTTTTTACAAAAAAATACATATCACATTAGAAGGAACCAGACATTTTAAGTACAACATTCATTTCAAGTAATAATACATTGAAACACAAATTATAGTTCAGAAAGGGCTGTTCTGAGTTAAATTGTTCATTGACAGTCTCATTGGGTGCTTTTTAATTAATAACACCGTTGCAATAACATAAAATGCCAAATATTTCTGTTTAGAATCCCTTTGGGAGCCAGTGACTACAGTTGCAATCAATAGCAAAATTCCAAGAACAGAACTGAAAGAGTCAGTCAAAATAACTGTTAATAAGAAAATGTGTGTTCAGAAGGTATGTGCAAATATATTAAACATTGTCAATGGACTTTTGTTATGAAATTTTGACACGAAACTTTGCAACGTTTTTACAGAATTAAGCGAACGTTCCACTTTCTGTCAGGACTGTATATACTTTATAATGCATATGCTGTATAACATTTTCTGTTCCACCTATCAATTTGAGGGATACATTTTTATATATGAATATATTTATATGCAATACAAAAAATTACAATATGTATAAATGTTTCATCATAAGAACATATTGATTGACCTCTTGCTTATGGGGACTTTCAGTGACATGGGGAGCAGCGGTGGAGTCCCACTCAGGGAGGTGTCTAACAGCACACTGTGTTCCCAGAACTCAGCAGAAACAAATGTAGCACGATTATCAGAAACAATAGCATCTGGGGGGGGCATGTGTATGGCCGGTCTAGACTTTCAGTGTCTGTGCAACAGTCCACAGTTTTGAAGCACCCAGCAGAGAGCTCTAGTGCGGTTTGTAAGAGGAGAGGATCATGGAAAAGTGGCTTTGGGTGATGTAACACCCCAAACAATGACAGCTGTAATTAAGTGAATGACCAACCAGATTCTGAAAAAAATAAAAAGCATGTATCTGTTGGACAATTTCAGCATGATTTGCCATGGCATTTTGGCATTTTATACTACTTTCTGATATAATTTCACCCCTTACACACTGATATAAAATATTCTGTTTATTCTTGAAGGTAACAGCAGAAATTTGCACAATGGCCTCACCTGCATTTTCTGCCAACTGAAAGTGTGTCATTGATTTCGCTACACAGAAACACTCACAGTCCCTTTTCAGGTGAAAATGGATGAAAAGTAACGTCTGGCCTGTAGTGGGAATGTTCACAGCATGGTCCAGACCACAATGTAGGCTTTCGGATGGATAACTAAGGGTTTCTCATATAAGTGACTTGTTTAACTACCAGTAACACGTCTGCAGAGCTCCAGATGAACTGGCAGCTTAATGTATGCTTTGATCAGGTGACTTCGGAGAAGAAATTGCACCGATTGAACAGATGCATTACAAGCTGCTGTCAAAGGTCAAGACCATTCCAGGAGACTGGACAGATTAGTGGGCATCGCAGGGCCTGTTCCCTACAGACCAGTAACAGGAAGCTAAACGCACGGACAGAAACTGTTTAAATCCTGGCCATAATTCCCACTCATGTCATTCACACCCTCTTGTGGGTAATTAAATAATAGGAAAAATAGTTGAACAATATTATATTGTGTTTGTAATATGCATCCTGCTGTCAAAATGGGATTGTAGGACCAGGGATTGATTTGGGACATAGGGCGCAGGTCCAGCCAATACCCAAACAACACTGTTTGTTAGAGGTCCTCAGGCAAGGTGTAAATTGAAAGTATTTCAACTGTACCATTTCAGTACAGTCCCCATAAACTCTTAGTGTTCAAAATTCATTATTGGCCCTACAGTCTAACCACTGCTTTGTAGGCAAAGCAGTGAATAATGATCAGAAATTGTCACCAGCGAGATCCCCGGGTTGCCTGTGTTGCTTAAGTCAATGTGCCCAGCTGTATAAGTGGGTGAAATGAGAAATATGTAAATACCCAATGATAAGCACATCTGGAAAGCAACTAGCTTTTTATGACTTCTGGGAAGTTTTCATCCTGCAGTTTCTTGAATTCAGGGTGCTTTTTCCCATGACAGTGACAATCGCAAATCCTCTTGCATAAAGAATACACTGTCTGCACCATATTTAAGGTTATATATTTGATATAATATAGTATGCTTATAATTCAGATTTATTCTAGCCTGAATTTTGCGCAATAATCTTATTAGGATCTGCGATTATAGTACTGAACAGCCTTGTTTAAGAGGGCTGAAGCTACGCACGTGGACAGTAGTTGCAGAGTGACAGGAAATCAAATGCTGTGTGGTAAGACTTTGAGTTTCCTGCTAACCAGTGAACTCCAGTGAAAGCTAACTAGCCGTGAGCGATCGTGCCAAGCATCAATAAACACAGCCCGATCCAAACCTCCTGAGATACGAGCTCATGCCCTTCATTACCATGCTACGTAACCAACTCTTCCCTAATTAACCCAAAGAATCTACTCTCGGTAAAGAGCAGATCTGATATCACGCAAAGGCTCCGGAGGACACTAGCCAAAGCCACCAGACATGAGACAACCTGAACAAAATGTATATAACCTTACATATACGCAGGGGAGTAGTTAGATTTTGCCCCCCACCTGTCCAATTTTACATGTAGTTGTAAAGTGTCAGGGCCCCTGAATCTGCCAGGGTATCCATGCCCCTACTGTACTCCCATATACAGTATATCTTTTTTAAACTGCCTTCCAAACAGCGATGGACTGGCATCAGTAGCGGGGCAGAGGGGCATTCCCTGCACCCACCACGAACAGGGCCCCACTGAAAAATTTACCAAGACCCCCTTGTCCTGTTCCAGGTCAGCAAATTTTAGTGCCCCTTTTCATGACAGACAATCTTGCATCATTTGTCCCCCCCTCGTGAGTCCCCTCCCCATTCCTGATTGGTGTCTCACCTCCCCAGCATTCCTGCCTTCCCTGGGACCAGCTCCAGGCCCTGATGCTATACTGTATGTGTAAGTACAGAAGATGGATGGATAAAAATATTCTCTTAAAAGCTAATGGACCTTATATTAACTGACATTAAATAAATATTGATCTGAAATTTTTATTGTGAAACTACTGATACCATACTCTTTATTACTTTGAATTAAATGTTTCTACAGGCAGTTTTAGGATTTGCACTTCCAATACTCTATTGATAAAAAGCAGAATTTTTAGAAAACAGTATGAATGGATTGCGGCTGGTTAGTTAGCTGTATTAAGCTTTCTATGTTGATATATAGCAGAAACTCAGAGATGTTCTTTAAAATTGGAATTAAAAGCTACAAACAACATTCATACACAAAACAACTTGTACCACAGTGAACTTTGATCTGGAAAAAATGAGCAAGAGGGGGAACACAGAGTGAGCGCCAGCCATGAAAACAGGCAAATATCCAGGCTAAGGGACTGGAGACCAAAGGGTAAATTCTGGTGCAACTGGTATACATTTGTGCAGCATTACGCTGCATCATTTCGCAGCTGCTGCGGGTAAGAGGCGATGTTTTCCCTGGGTGTCTGTAAGATTCACACCCACTGGCCTTCATTTACTATATTTATTAAAGCCTGGACGGTCACCCCACATGACTGTCATGGTCTTTCTGTAACTATTCTCAACAGCAGATGGTTATAAATGGCATCATGACACGAAAAAGGAAGCCCTTCATAAGCTTATGTATATATTTTCATATATGCTGTATATGGGGGCACAGCAGAGGCAGGGATACCCTGGCAGTTTCAGGGGAAGGCAATTTACAACGACGGTATGATACAGACGCAGTTAAAACAAGCAGGAGATGTATTAATATTGATTGCATGTACTTACATTATATCTGCTTCACATGCAGCCATCAATTTACTTACTTCCTCTGATGAATATTTAATTTTTATTCACCAGCTCATCCAATAAACGCTACCTTTTAGTGATTTAAAGCGGACTTGCTTGCACACGCCATTACCTCCTACCTAACCCGCTGTCACTGATGAAGCCAGTCATTAAATATGGCCGATACAACGCCGTCACACTAAGGCTGGTCGCTGCATGTACGTTCAGTGAAAAATAAAAGCGGTATTTTACTATAAATGCATTTCACTGCTTAACTGTTTTGAATCGTTGTTTTTGACTGTGATCACGCACAATACATTTATAAACTGCAAAGTACAGTTAAATATTTTAGAAACAACAGAACGTCGCACGCGGTATACAAATGATCTCGGCAGGCCAGATATGGATCATTTTAGCTGTCATTGGAGAATATAGAAAACTAACAGAATTTAACTTCGTATTGCGAGTCCCGCTCCTGGAAATCCCCTGGCAATCTAAACCAGTCTCGCTTTCGGCATACGTATAATAAGCAGAATATCTACCATATGCTAAAATATGTAATATACCCAGAGGTGCAGTATTTTTAAAGAATCTGTCCACCTAAATAGAGACGCGACTGGGATTAGTAACATTGACTAGCCAGCCGGATGTATATTACATTTTTAAAGTGGCACGTTTATTTTTACGTGCTTTGTAGTAACTGTTACTTTTAAAGCGTTTACTTCTTACTGAGAAGTATGCAACGCTGAATATATACAAGGGGTATGAAAATGTGTGCATTAAAGCAGCGACTTTACAGATATGGCAAAATAAAAAATAAAATTACGGTAGCTTTACTGATTTACATTTATTAGGGGTTACAATCGTATATTTTCTCATTTCATTAGGGAATGTATAGTGAAGATCCTGCCATCCTTAACAAGATCCAGCCAACTTTAATTTAGCCTATTAGTTTAATTCCCTCCAAGCGCGCTCCATGGGCCGATTGGCCTCCTCTCGTTTGTGACTTGCATGTTCTTATCTTCTTTATTTTTCCTTGTTTCTAAAACTACATTTGTGGATACGGATTTTGCAGCACACTTGACTGATATATTAAGTTTTATGCGTTTGCCGTCAGACTTCAGTTCTGCTTTGGATCTCGCCCAAAAGTGTTGTGTTTATGGTAATTTGTCTATATATTTACTATTTATTTATTTAGGAAATACCACTTAATGAAGCACATTAACGGGTATAACCTTACGCAGGTCACTTAGTGCGCAGGAATGGGGGTACTTCATGCAAGGAGGTTCTTAAACGCTATTGATTTTATTATTATTATTATTATTATCACTTATTTTCTACCATATGCTAAAATATGCTTATTAATAATAGTAATTTAATTCTAAGTGTAACACTAGTTTGCCATGGTGGTGTCAAATTCAGAATTAGAAATCTTTCCTTTAGGAGAAAAGCCATAAATGATTTATGTGATTAATATTGTTGTAGGTCAAAAATTTATCATTGTTGATTTGTGGTTGAATTTTTACCTTCTAAGTTTCAAAGGCTGGTAGAGCAGGGCAGGGCAGACAGTCACACTTAAAGGGCAACTTAGACAAACCGGTGAGACTGCGTGTCTTTGAGCTGTGGAAGGACACTCACGCCACAGAGCGAAAGCGGGCAAACTCCACCCAGGATTCAGACCTCCAACCTAGGAGCGAGACAACGGTGCTACGCAGTGAGTCGCTGTGTGTAAAATTATTCTAATAGAGCTGAGGTTCTTATACACGCCCAGAATTTAGACATACAATATAATGAATGTTCAAAGTCACAAAGATCTAATATATTATTAATATTTATTTGTACTTAATTGAAATGGTGCTGAGCTATATGAGCCAGCTGCAGCCACCTAAAATGGAACAGGCTCCGCTGAAATGGTTCAAACCCCATCAAAAAAGGGAACAACTTTTGCAGAAAATGACAGAAAGTGAACTGTCAGGAAGTTTCAACCTCACTGGCTTTTGCAGCATTTACCAATGTAGTATATTTGTTTGTGTTACATATGTGTATCTGTCTTTCAGAGATCTGACAAAATCTTTAAGTTAATGGAAAAAAAAAACATGATATGAGCTTTGTTTACAGCAGGTGTGTCAAACCTGAGTCCTGGGGGGCTGGAGCCCTGTGTAGCTTAAGTGTTTCTCTGTTCCAACACAAGTAATTCAGCTCAAGAACTATGTGGTAATTAGCACAAGGAGTTGCAAGGAGCTGAATCAGGTGTGTTAAATGAGGGGAAACCCAAAAATGTGCAGGGCCCCAGCCCTCCAGGACTGGAGTTTGACACCCCCGGTTTACAGGGTCAGAAAATGACATGAATAAACTGGGGGCAAGCAGGTTTCCAGTGTAGAGCTGTGAAGTTTGAGCCCATCCGCAGGCTCTCATTTTCAAGCTGCTTTCGATTCCCTTTCACTAGGAATGATTTGTCCTTTATGGCATTTGCAGCCATAAGAGGCACACAGAAGTGTTACCTGAAACACACGTGCTGGGAGGATACCTGTACTGGCTTTTACCACTGGTGTTTGGTATTGGGGAGGAGATTGCAGGATGGGGTTTTAGACCATTATGGACTGGAAGTAAACAGGAAAAATTAAATTATGGCGAAATATTAAGAAATTCTTAAGGACTGACAATGTGCAAATGTATTATATGCTAGTTAGGGTAGAGTGATCTGTTAGTGTTTTGTGCATAATTACTTCATTTTTTCAGTGCAAATGTTAGTGAAACTCTGTGATTAATTCAAGTACCATTACTTTCTTGAAGTTCTCCTTGATCTATAAAAAGGCCAAACACTGTTTTAAACAGTAGATGTCTTCTGGATTAAGGTCAGTTAAAGATGTTACATTAAAAGCAGAAAAAAAGCAAAGTGATGGAATGGTGTAATTTATGAATTATCTGAGACACAAATTATCATGAAAGCTCCTCTTGGAAAATATGGACCACTGATAATGTTTTGTTCAATCAGAATTCAAAGCAGAATGTACTTATTTAAGGGCCTGTTACAAAATAATGACATTCATGTTACTCCTAATAACAGTCTGAAAATACACTCCCTTTTCAAAGTGTTTACAGGTACCAGCTTACACAGGATTCCCCAGTTCTAGAGCCGGGTTACTCTGCTTCTAGTTTAATGTATTTAACCCTGCGTGTCTGCAGGGAAAGACAAGACCAGACTTGAGTATTCCTGTTCTGTCCAACCTGCAACAAACTTTTAAAATAACTGCTTTTCTTTACCATATAAAATGTCAGTGGCTGATCACTTTTAACTAGGGTAGTAGAGCTGGGAAGTTATAAAATACATAAGTGAAATACATCAAATATATGTTTAATCATGCAATTCTCAGAAAAATCGTCTCTCTAGGGGAGCTAGGTTCTGCTTTGGATGACTTCCTGAATTGTGTTCTCAGGAAGACGTGCGGTTTTTGTTAATAGAGCTCTGCCATCCCCGCACTGCTCACAGCTGCCTGACACTGATTCCTGGGCACTTCCAGGAGTTGCACTGAAACAAGTTCAAGCTTTCTTCTAGTACTTCCTCCTGCAATAATAAATAAGGCATTAATAGCTGTGCGTCACAGGTGCAGGATATTGCATTGCTGCGCCGGGCTCCGTGCAGCACACGAAATGCATGGCATGTTCACTTTTTCATGGTACTCTGCTGGAGGGAGAATAACGCAGCTCATCCTGAAGACACATTGAGACCCTGCAGGCACAACCAAAAACCAGAACAAAGATATGTGTGCACATTTGTATTATCTTACTGTTTCCTTTGATTTTCCCAATCACATGACCTGCACAGTAGGTTTCACAGGTCATATGACTTGAGTTCTGTTCCTTGGACTTAATTACAATTGTCCAATTTGTGCAATATTTATGTTCAATCTAAAAAGAAACTATTCATATTAACAGATAGGGGGCAGTTTTGGCATGTGTCAGCTGACATGGTGGGTCTTCCATGTATGCATGTTCTAGTAACCTCAGAAGGATACTTCTCATTACTCCACAGGGCTACAGCATCTGGAACCTTAGCCGGGGGTGCGGGGTGGAGTCACATACTACTCCAGATAGATTTCTCTTGTGTGTCATCTGGAGAGGCGTCCCATTTAAATCAGTAAGTCAGCATTAATTCAGGAAAACTAGTGTTCATGCAGGGCCTGCAATTGATCATGTCGTTATTTCCAAGATTACGGAAAAATTGAGTCATGAACTTCCTTAAATATTGGCTATCGCTGGTGGCATATTGCAGACAAAAATACCCTCTAGTGGGACAAACCCACCACTGCAGCTACTATAAAACTCTCTAACACTATTAAAGACAGAGTGCCAAAGCTTGCGGAAACACTTCTGCTTGAAAACGATGTGGGAAAACTACGACGAAACAAGATGCCACGTTAGGTCACTGGAATAATTGAGATGATCAGTACTGTACACTTGTAATGAGTCACTGAAGAAAAGCATTTTCTCATACTGAATCAACCACTCTCTCACAAAGTCATTTGGCTGGTTTTGGTTTTCAGGCCAAAACCTCAATGTAGCCATTGTTTTTTTTTCTTGCAAAATCTTTATCATTCCTTACAAAAATATCAAAAACAATATCACCCGGCAAGCAAAATGCATTATCGTGTTTAGTAGGTTAACTGTGCTCACCAGCGAATATTTTACTTGTGTTTTATTTGTAGGACTGACTGACTGAATCGTGTGCCTTCTGTGTGATTCTCTACAGAGGGAAATGTGCATTATTGTCACTATTTCAGAAAATCCTCTTGATAATTACATTTTAAAAAATAATTTATTCTCAATCGCAAACACAAATACAGTCACAGACACTGGTTTGGGGCAGAACCTTTATAACAGCAGACCAGGTTACAAACTCATGATACACACACTGGATTTGATAGCGTAGTCCGTAAGTGTTTGATTGGCCCATGAAACACGCATACTGTCATACTAACACTAGTATGTACAACTGAGAGGGATGTGTGTCTGGTCGTCAAGCAGTGGAGTCATTTCCTATGAAAACAGAGGAGTTTCGCCTACAAACACAAGCCCAGCTCTGACTTCCTGTTCCCATAGTGGCTGTGGGGTAAGTCCTTGGAACACTCCATTGCTCACTTTTCTCAGGTGCACAGGTATAGGGCCCAGTGTCTGTGGTGACCGCAGTAGCCATTCTTCACCCACAGGCTGCCCAGGGACACTGGAGTCCCAGCCCGGAACCACTGAGACTCGGGTAAGAGTCAAAGACGGAAAGTCCCCATGGCTGTGGAGGGCCCATGTGACGTCCTGACTCACACATGCCGCTCCCATAATTAAATGTCACACACATGCGTACACATAACCTAAATGAGCAATCCGGCTTCAGAAAGGAAGGTCTAGCGTTGGCAGAGCTTGGTCCATTTTCAGATGCCATCTGTCAGTGTTGGTACTGTTGATATCTCATAATATCAGTGGAACAGATCATGTGTGACAATACGCAGCCTAACAGTTTTTGGGTTTATATACAAACCTATTTCCTCAGAGACTTAAAAGAAAAACACAATTGACAGTACATTTATTAATTTCAGAACAAAATAAATCTTACTTGGGCCTAAAGAAGTGATGTTCATTATTATGTTTTATTTTTGTACCCTCCTCATATACCGATGGCCACTGATGGTATGGCACACAGGGAGGGAGCTTGTTGTTCTGGGAAGAATCTTGTTGGTCTTGGAGAATTTTACGTCTGGACAAAATTGGAGTTAACCACTGAAAACTGTATTTATGAAAAAACTTTCAGTTCTTTGCAAGTCATTAATTTTGTGCATAATGAAAATGATATTCACGCTTTTCAAGCTAATTCCAGGAACTGTGCCAATGCGGTTAGTATTGAGTTCAGGAGAAGTTGAATACATTATTCTTTCCAGCTAATGTATTATCTTATTATCTTGGTCGTGGTGTAGGGGGGATATTCACTTTAAACCCAGCAATCTGTATTTATCATCTTCTTGCAAAACGTTAATAAAAGTCTAATGCTGTTAGACTCTCCTTCAGTTTATTTTTAATTGTTCAGGAGTGAAGAGTGCGCGCGCACACACACACACACACACACACGGAGCAGAAAACGACAGGCGTTGCACAGCTTGCCCCAAAGTCCAAGTGTCGCGTTTACGACTAATAAACAGCACGTAAGTGATTTTATTCACAACGTCGTTGATGTTAATTACACCAGAAGAGCGTGCTAAATTAGCTGTGCAGCGACTGGGCTCTTTCCAGTGTTTAAAAGCACTAAAGACGCGGCACAGGAAAATCAATGGCGATCAGCTTTAAATAGGAGCATCAAAGGGAAAGGAGGCGCGCTGGCAGCTGATGCCGAAAGACCGTCTCAGAGGCTGCGCTAGTCGCAGGCAACGGCTTGTAAGTGGAAGCAGCCCGGCGAAGGGGCGCGCATGCTGATTCATAAAGGCAGGTACCCACCCCGGTCATCACATTATCACAAGGTAACCTTCGACATTTATCTGATACTACCGTTTGCGGATTTTTTTTTTTTTTGCGGAGTTCCAGAAACTGAATGCGAAGCGACTGTCCAACACGCCCGCATCAAGGCGCCGCAAAAAGGAGGGGAGGCTCTCTGCCCGAGCCATCCCTGAACACAAAAACGAAGATAAAAATCGGTGATTTACGTTTGATTTCCCGCAATCAAAAGTGCGAAAGCTCCCCGATATTCCCGTGTGAACCCGAAAAGGGAACGGAGTAACGTAGTTTCATTCACACACAGCATGCGGACAGAGCGATTACCACTACGAGCCGAAAACCTCAGTACGGTTAAAAAAATATTTCAGGTTATATGTAAATATATATATTTATATATTGCAATTCAATGTGTTTGTACAGATGTTTCACGTTTCAGTTACGTCTGAGAGAAGTGCAACTTTCTACGCGTGATTTGTGCGCGTGTGCATTTGTATCTTGCGGGAATCCCCCTTGGTCTTTTAAGTTCAATGAGCCCTTATAAAGTCTTACAGAAATGTATCGCCACCCGCCGCCACACCTTAAATAATGATGAGAACAGCAAACGAGTGAGCCCCCGCTCCCTCTCGTAGTGGTAGTTTACTCCTCACCCCAAGAACCGCAAAAGCAGCGGGAATCACGGTCTATGTCATGTGACTCCCTCCAGGGTTGCCAACTGTCCATTGTCGTCCTCCGGAACACAGGAAACCCTCAGTGGCTGGTCCTCCATGTTGGGGTTCAACTTGTAGGTTATGGTATAGAGTAGAAGGATTGTTTTTGGTGGTGCAGTGTGACATGTGACTGAAAGCACAGGAAGTATCTCAGTCTTCAGCCTCTCCTTACTCCCCTGCAGGCTCCCCTGGCCAGCAGGCCCCAAGCAAGGGATGGAAGGCCGGGACTGGCTATATGACTTGGGTCTGGGACACAACACAACAGTGACCCCTTAATACTTAAAGAAAAGAGAAAGGGGGAAAAAAACATCCTATGCCACCTTCATCACTGGCTTAACAAAAGCAGATCCCACATCCTCGGGACTGATGGTGGAGAGTCAGCCTGGTAGAGGGAGGTGGTTTGCGGAGGGAGGGAAGGAAGGAAGGAGGGCCCCCCCTAGGTGCCTGCAGGCCTGTGGCTCAGTTGGTCTCGTAGGAGGATAGCAGAGCGGCGTCCACAGGCTCCATGCAGGATGGACAGGTGAAGGATCGCATAAGCCAGTCGTCTATGCAGTCCATGTGGTAGATGTGCATGCAGGGAAGGAACCGGATCGGGTCACCATAGACAAAGTCCATCATGCAGATCACGCACCTGCGTGGGAGAGAGACGTAAAAGTGCATTATAGTCTAGCACGCAAGGGGAGGGAGGCTTTCGGCTGGCACCCAAGTCATCATGTGGGTCCAGTTTGAGGTAACGTCACCATTACAATCAAGCAGAACATGAGCGTTATCAACTCAAGTACCAGAAAATAAAGCAACGGGCCTCTTTACACTAGAGCAATGAGTGGCAAAGTGCGGGGTGGTCTGCGTGGCAAAGTGTGGGGTGGTTTACACATTTGTTCTCTTACAACTGCCGAGGGAAATCCTGTAACCTCTGATGCTGCCCTCTGGTAGGTCAGTCAGACTCCACATGTCCCTGTGTGTCATTGCAGACACCAGTGGTACTCACTCTCTGATCTTCTTCTCTGAGCCGTCCCGGCCCGCGTCGTACACGCCCCTGGGCAGGTGCTGGATGAGGCCGATGCGCTGGGCGATGCGCACCTGCTCCTCCTCAGTGAGCTGTGTGGCCAGGCGGGTCTGGCTCGGTGTGGGGTGGTACACAGGCACCTGGACCTGCTCCTGAGCAAGAGATGCACACATGTAAGAAGAGCATCGATGGTAGGGCGTTCTGGCACTGCCATGTCTGGTCCAAATGGCCATCTGGGCCGGAGGAATCACCTTCATTCACCAAATTTAATGATAAATGAAAATAAATATAATACGAAATTATTCATCTATTTCCGTGGCTGAGATTTCAAGGGTTACTTTAAACTTGGAGCCTATCCCAGGATGCACAGGGGACAAGACAGGGGGATACCTTGGATAAGATGCCAGTTCATGACAGCACGTGTGCATGCTCGCATGCACACACACACGAACTGGCACATGCGCACACACACGACCAGACACACACACCATGGTCAGTTTGGAAACAATCCACCTAACCAGGTTTTTGGACTGTGGAAGGAAACCTGCAAACATGGGGGAAACATGAAGATTGTGGGTCAGAATCAAATCCCTTGAGCCAATGTTCGATGTACCTTCCTTAACTGAATCAATTTAAATGAATTTTAGTAGTTCCAATTTTTGCAGAAAGCTGGGCTACATTCTTTATCCCCATTTTGGAGATTGTTGTAAATATAACAGAATCCCAATACAGTGCATCAAGAACATCCAAAAAAATAAAACTCCACAAGAAGCCCTGACATAACTCATTTTAAAAAATGCTCCACCTTCTAGTCATCCAATTATGTTCCAAGCAGCTACAGTGACTGCAGTACTTCAGATGTAATTTAAGTTACAGCCCAGAAGGTGGCAGTATACGCTTCAATTTGCAAATGTTCATGTGAGAAAATTTAGAAGCGTCATATAGCTGTAGGCACACATCCTGCCATGAAGAAAAGCCTCACTGACTGACGATTACCGCTATTCTGAAAGAAGGGGCTGTGGTGGGGGTGGGGGGGCTTAGCAAAGAGCATGTGTCCAAATGACAATAACATGGATGGGGGGGCAGAGACTAGCCAGCTCCACTCTTAGACCACTTTTTCTGTTAAGACATCCCCCGGGGGAAGCAAAAGTGAATAATCAGTGAAATGATTACAGTGGTTTCTCTGTCAAATCAAATTCAGAGCCATAGGACCTCCTCCTTCTCCCTTGAAACAGATTTCTACATTATATGCGGTTTGTTATCATGAAGTGCAGAGGCGTCTATGCAGTTCTGAGTAAAGGCCACAGATCATGCTGTTTTTCCCAGATAGATCAATTTCTGCTAAGATTAGTTATCTGGTTAGATTAGCTCTCAGTCGACACAGACGGCAACCTCTGCTCTGCTTGGTCACAACGATGCGCATCGGCGGTCTGCAGAATGACGTAACCAGTTTCATTTGAATCCCGCCTAAAAAAAAAAACACGTGAATCCTTACATTAGGAATCTCAGCGGGCAAATTATTCAGCCTGTGTCAGCAAGGGCAGGCGTCTGCATAAACCCAGAGAGAAAAATACCACCTTCACACCACTAACAGTCAGGCTGCGTGAGCAAACCAAGAAATGACTTTATAAGCCTCCCACAACATACATTTCCATTTCAGCCCTTTGCCATCTGAGTCCTCAAAGCGGGGGTGCGGGGGTTGCCAGCTATAGCCTTTGTCCACAGATATAGGCCGAGGTCCAGCTTCCGCCATCTTAAAGCACAAGAAACAGACTATTGTATCCCAGAAGCTCCAGTCAGCTTCAGGGCTGTCTCTGGCCACCAGTCAGCTTCAGGGCTGTCTCTGACCACCAGTCAGCTTCAGGGCTGTCTCTGACCACCAGTCAGCTTCAGGGCTGTCTCTGACCACCAGTCAGCTTCAGACTTCTTCACCACTGAGTAAAATCCTCTCTCTCTTTCCATTCCTTATACCTGCAAATTAGCCATTCACTGCAGGAGAGTGTAACTTAAATAAACACACAAAATTACATAATTTAATGAAGCATCAATTATTATTTAATTGAAAGGACCATTATCATTTAAATTTTGGTGACAGAGAGGTCATGGCCTCCTGTTGTCTGTTTGGTATGACTGGTTAGAATGTGTTTTGTGCGTTTCCATTGTATCCCTGTCCGCAAAAGAGGGTGCCGCCCTCAGAGCCTACAGTTCTCGTGATGATGCTTCTCACCGTGTGACTGTCTCAGTCAGCTGGGTTACTGCTGCTGTTTCATTGAGTGACGCTGTAATGAGCTCCCCTCAATCACGCGATTTTACACATTTAGACACACTAAACCTACACTGCGGTAACATGCCACCCCATAGCACCCCCATTAATGTCTGAGATATCCACTTACATTTAAAATGCTTAAAATATTTCATGGGGGAGTGTTTCAAGTAGGGCACACTCCAAGCCACAGAAAAGCACTGTATCGAAAAACAGAATGAAAGCTGATATTCAAGTAAATTCGGCTCCTCTACTACTCAAACTCATCCCCAACATGGAATCTCATTATATTAGAAAATCCACAGAATGGCCAATTGATTTATTTATTTTTCATTAGTTTTTGGAAGAGGTGTGAGGTCCTATATCCTCCCCGAAGCCCGGAGTGTATGCTTCCTGCTCAGTCCAGTCTGTGGGGCTAAATTCTGTGAATCGATCAGAGAGTAACTGATCAAAAATACAGGACATTAAATGGAGAGACGGGGTCACAAGGCGGTTTTGTCCTCCAGGAATCAGGCACTCAGTGAGTAGCACCCTGCCATAGCCTCTCAGAAAGCATGTGAAGGTGGGCCAAGGTACCAGCATCATGGGACGAGCCATGCTGCCCATAGCCGGCCAGGCAGGCAGGCAGTCTGCCTAGATTGGTGGGCATATGGCCCCTGCATCTCCGGCTGCCTGGCCGATATGCGCCCGTTCCTCGGCAGTGAGCCGGGAAGCACGGCCGCAGAGCCAGCACACGGGCCCAAAGCTCCACGGGCGGTGGCCAAACGCAGGGCCTCCAGAGGGCGGCTCCCTTCTGCACAGGGTCTAAAAATGAAAACGAGGTCAGGACACCGAACAAGCTGCCTTTATGGAAAATACACTTCTGAAACACAGCCACACACACAGGGAAGCAGCGCGGAATTTTTCCCTCTACAACGAGAATAGAAAACTAAACGAAAAATATCCTGGCCAAAGAGTTAAAGAATGACTTTGCATTCTGTGCGTTGAAACACGAAACGGCAAGCTTCCTGTGACTCTGCCTCGGTGCCTGAAATCCTGCAACGTTTAATTCGCTGGCACAAAAAAGCTGCACAGCAGAGATGGGCTGTCACAGTCGTACAGAGAACACAAACAAGATCAAGGCACAAACGGCACCAGTACAGACAACTGTAGACTCCTGTTAAGCTTGGGAAGTAAAAACACCTACAAATACAGCCAGACAATGGGTGGCCCCAGAGAAACCGTATTGACTGTGACGCAACTCGATACATCATGCGTTTGAGTGACAGGGCATAGCAGCATGTACTGCGTGACACCTGGCATCCTGCTGCCACACAGTGCAGATCAAAAACAGTTTTGCAAGAGACTCATTGTGCATTTGACTTTGGGTGCTGCTGAGACTGGCCT
This sequence comes from Mormyrus iriodes, assembly GCA_011763525.2. Classification (NCBI taxonomy): domain Eukaryota; kingdom Metazoa; phylum Chordata; class Actinopteri; order Osteoglossiformes; family Mormyridae; genus Mormyrus; species Mormyrus iriodes. The sequence goes on from JAAGVU020000032.1 coordinate 9,915,102, forward strand.
ATAAGACCAATCTGCACAATTTGGTCACTTATGGTCATCTCCCACCTTTGCTGGGGGGGACCTTCAGGGCTCCCTTTTCGGGTGTCTTGCACAGACTGCTTTTACCACATTTTAGCAAAGGTTATGATCAAGCCATTGAGTCTGCAATCACACTGCAGACTTTCACTTTGTTGCACATGTCATGCTTCACAACCCTCTTCCTCCAGCTCAGACAGATATCTTGATGTTCCCTGATTTATTTACATTTATTTCACTTTTATTTATTTAGCAGACATTTATCTAAAGCAAGGTCAGCCAGTCCCTGGAGCAATTAGGAGTTAAGGCCTCCTTGCTCAAGAGCCCAAGGGTGATGATACACGGTGCAACTTTTTGAGCAATGCTGCTGCCAAATGTTGCTCAGGCACTTTCCCTTTGACATTAGGCAACACGTTTCTATTCAAAAAATTTTGATCGGCAGTGAGCAACTTTTCGTGGTCATCCAGATCCAGATAAGTTGCCCTCTCTCTCACCTGGTTGGCAATTGCCTGGCAACAAGAAAGTTGCCCTGTGTATCATTACCTGAACAGCGAAATCACTGCTGACTACAGGATTTAAATCGGCGACCTTACAGGCACTGTCCTAATCCACTGAGTCACATACCAACCTGGATAACACCACCATGTTTGACAGTGATGACTGTTCTTTTTAGAAAGTGATGGTTTTGTTTTGCTACACTTTTCACACTTTCCCCAACATGAACCTTTCCATAGAAGAATCTTTCTAACCCTTCACAGTCATCATCGTCTTTGGGAGTCTAACACTGCTACCCATCTCAAGTTCAACAAAGTGGGGCAGCAGTGTGTGGCGTCTCCTTTTGGGTGACTCAAACACTGATGATGTTGAATACGAGAGGCCTGCATGGCTGCAGCCGTCTCATACGCATTCATTGTGGAGTGACTTGTTGGACATCGTCTCCTTTAAAGAGTAATGATGGTTACATTTATTTAGCAGGTGCTTTAGTCCAAAGTGACACCCAGTAAGGCAGATAATATTCTCTCCAGCTAACATTTTCCTCATTAGCACATCTGCTTGACTGTAGATTGATGGCAGGCCAAGTATAGAAATGGTTCTTTAACCCTCAACATGACTTACTTCCACAGATCTTCCATAGAAGAGCCATGTATGTGGCAACTAAAGATTTTTCAAATATGGGCTGAATCCCTCAGACTCACACAGAATGTCATCTCATTGATTAGACCATTTTACCGAAACAACTCACTTTGGATCTGATTATCTGGTAGGTTTTTCAACAAAGTTAGATAATGTTGGATCCATGTGTTAATTAAAAGCATTAAGATGGTGTAATTTGTTGAATCACATTCAGCTAACTGGACTTAAATAGCATCTTATTTTAGGAGAAAAGCATTGAAGAACGCATTATTCCAAACAGTTCATAAAATTGTATACCTGAGCATTAAAAGATCTCCATTTTTGGAAAAGTATATCATATTCAAGTTGCATTTCTATGGAATATACATTACCGTTCAAAGGTTTGGAGTCACAGATTTCCCATGGAATAGCCTTCATTTCTTAGAACAACAATAAACTGATGAGTATCAGAAGGAAGTTCTTTGTTTTGCCATTTTGAGTCTTCAGTCGACCCCACAATTGCTGATGCTCCAGACAGTCAACTAATCGAAAGAAGGGCAGTTTTATTGCTTCTTTAATCATCACACCAGTTTTCAGTTGTACTAACGTAATTTCAAAAGGGATTTCTAATGATCCAATTTGCCTTATAATATGATAAACTTGGATTAGCAAACACAACGTGCCTTTGGAACACGGGACTGATGGTTGCTGATAATGGGCCTCTGTACGCCAATGTATATATTACATTTAAAACCAGCAGTTTCCAGCTACAATAGTCATGTACAACATGAACAATGTCTACACTGTATTATTTTATACATTATGTTATTTTAATAGACCAAAAATTGCTTTTCTTTGGGAAATAAGGAAATTTCTAAATGACCCCAAACATTTGAATCTTGGATGATTTACTTGTATGAGGATTACTCAAGGATTACTGCTTTAACTTAAAACAACTTTTTCCTCTTCTTAACAAAGAGGAGGTGTTTAAGGTCAAGTATGTTGCTCTATAGCAGAGTTTCCCAATCCGGTCCTTGGGGACCCACAGTCAGTCCATGTTATTGCTCCCGAGTTCCCTACCAGACAGTCCACATTTATCCTTTGACAGAGTAAAAATGTGGACTGTCTGTGGGTCCCCAATGACTGGATTGGGAAACACTGCCCTATATCACACAAAGACTTTTAAGGGACATACCACTTTAAGGTTACGAGCACTTGTCCTGAACACCAAGGCTACCTGCTGCCCTAATCTTGACACCTGAGATTTGCTCTTCATATATTACAGAGGCCAGTTGTGTCTTGGGCAGTCAGTCTCCTTGGGAAAGACTAAGGGACTATGCACAGATTGATCCTGCTTCTCCTACAGGGCTGGGACACAAGCCGTGCATTCTAATTAAAACCACAAAACCCACTCTCAAGTTCATTAAAAAAACAACAACAACAAAACAACAACAACAACAACATGTGGAAAACTCATTGGGATGGCCATGGATACTGAGAAGTGCCCTTTACTAATCAGTGCCAAATTAAGACACTGAAACTGGCAGGTGGGGGGAATCTTTAGAATATCACAAATCAACCTACAGGCCAAAGTTCAGGTCGGATCTCATAGGCCATCCTCTGTAATACATTTGTTTTTGTCATGTCTACATATAGCTAAACCTCTTGAAAATTAGGAAAATCACAATAATCACCATCAAACGTAAATTATATATTTTGGAGTATTCATGCATTTTTAATTGAAATAATTTGTTTGTTGTAGCAAAACGGCCTAACACACAGCGCCCTTAGTGCAGCCAAGGCAGTCTTGCTCTGGATCTAATGGGCATAGTTCCACATCAGCCCATGTGGGTGTGGTTACACACACCACCCTTCAGAGCTAAGGTCAGAGACAACTGGCATGAAATCAACCTGCCAGCCAACTCAGCTCAGTAACACATGATATCACAAGATGCCCATAATTGCTGCTTTGAGGGAGATGTAATATGCTTTGAGCTGCTGCTTTTGCAGACTTACTATAAAAGTACGTTGTTCACATTAAGACCCCCCCAAAAAAACCAAAATGTCCTCTATCTATTCATATTTCAGTCATTTATCCTGATGAGGACCACATGCAGCACAAAACAGGGGGAGAAGTAACCTAGGGATGATGCCAGTTCACTGCAGGGCACACACACACACATACATGATTCCTGCAGCACATGCAATGTAAAGATGCCAGTCAGCCTAACTGCATGTCTTTGGACTTTGGGAAGAAACTGAAGCACCCATAGGAAACACGCACGACACAAGGACAATATGCAACCCCCCCCCCCCACACACACACACACACACAGAAAGGTTAAGCTATGACATCCTAATCCACAGAGTGTGAGGAAATATTGCTGACCACTGACGCACTGTGCCACTCAAATACTGGGAATTTTCTACTTGTACCTTTAACTTCTTACACGTTGAACATCTGGCTTGGTGAACTGTTATGAACATCATCTGTATGGATTTTATTTTAAACCAGTGGTTGTGGACTCGGTGAAGAGGGGAGGTTTCTGGAGGCCAGTAAAAACCCAAAAATGTGACAGAAGGTAACAGAGTACTAGCTCAACCTGGCCCAGCACTGCTCTACTAAGCTGGCTTAGACCCCGTGGTCTTTTTCTTAAGTCTCTGGGTATTAGAATATCCAACTTTCAATTAGAGACCTATTCACACCTGCCTTTGCTGATGGAGACTTCAGTCAACACTAAGCCTGAAACTGAAGGCAGCCTTAGGAGCAGACTACAATGAACAATCAAGCGAAATTCAAGATGGAAAGTCTCTTCATAAATTTTCTTGTCATAAACAATATTCCAGTTAGATCTATTATAATATCACAATCTATGAGTTCTGCATCTGCATTGGTAGACATTGCCAGAGTCAGCCAGGAAGAAGAGCTTCCTTTCAGGTCTGAACATAATACCCCTATGCTGCCCCTCACGCCCCTTCAGGTGCTCCAACAGCTCTGGAGAGTCACTTCTAATAGCTTTCTTCCTCTCTCAGCCCAGCTTTAAACAATAACCTAAAGCAAAAATGCTGAAAAGCAGCCCCACCCACCTTACAAAAAAATCAGCCACCTTCTGGGCGGCGTGAGATGCCAGGGTAACAGAAATTGCAGGCAGAATCTTGAACCTGGCTGAGGAGCAGTAATGAAGCTCCTCTGAAATCAGACCGTAAGGCTAAACTTGAGCTGCATTGAGGGGGGGGGGGAATCCAACATTTCACCATGCTGTGAGACCAAGCACTTTATCTACGGCAAGCCTTTGGCCCTCACCATGCTAGAGACCGGGCACTTATCTCCTGCAGCCCAGCCACACGGAGATGAGTCAGCAACCTCTCCAGCTGCTTGCCAAAAGACCCTTCACACAGCACACCAGCCCCCCTCCCCCAACAGGGCTCTCGACAGTAACAACAGGGCCTCCTTTCTTCAACACAAGTACCAGTTATTCACTCTTGTAACAGCGAGGTTTACTGAATTGGACCAACGCTGTAGCTAGGGGGTTCGCGGACTACATCCTGGGACTCGGACCGACTGGGTCATGGGTGTGTCATAGGGCACCACATTCAACATAAAGTTGCTTGTGACACCCACTTTGCTTTCCCCTACATATGGACCAACTCCAGTGTACTGTGGAGAGTGCAGCGGTTACAGTGGAAGCATCCCCAGCAAGCACTTAAGTCTACTAAAGTCATTTTATACAATGTGTCAGAAACTAAAAGGGAAACGGCCTGTAATACAGAGAAAAGAGAGGAAAGCTGCCATTTCTGTTTATGGTTAGTTTCGATAATGAACTGAAATATCTAACAGACCAGCGTACGCAATGATGTTGTACCAAGTCTCTTCGATCTGGGAAAGCAACTATGATGAGTAAGACTGTCTTTATGCCAGATGCAACACACACCCAGATGGCAACCAGGACTGCATGTATAGTTTGCTGGTTGCAGGTTCGCATCCCCATCACCAATAGGCAATCTGCTTTGAATATATCCGTGTCACAGGCTCGAAAAGGACATACGAACAAACAGCTCTGTTTGCGCAACAGCAGCACCTGCAGTTTCAGTGGGCGAGCTACTCTGTGGCCTCTCTCATTCGCCACGGCCAAATATCAAAGCTGCCCATCACCCGCCCTGTTAGCTTTTGGATGGAGTCACACGTCAGCAAAGGAGGAATTCGACACGTCCTCCGACTGCCCTCCCTGGACGCTGCCTGCCGTCTGCCCTCCCAGAGCCCCTGAAGCCTTGCCGCTTGGAGAAAGAGCCGATTCACATGCACCAGAGTGGCTTCTGTACTCTCGCGGTGTGGGGAAGGCCTGCCGAGGAAGTATGAATGGTATGTGTGGACATGTCTGCAAGGCCCATATTGGGGCCCTTGCTGACCCCCCGACACCTCCACCAAGGACAAACATGCTGGTATAAGATGTCAGACTGGTGCAGGAGTCCGTTATGCCCCAATTGGGTCATACTTCAAATGTCCAAAGCATTGATAAAAGGAAAGCTGTATACCTTCAGTGGGCGGAAAATACCCAAAGTTGCAGCTTCCTGTTCTAGGTTTGTTGTAACATTGTTAGCTTTACATGTGGTATATGCAAATAATTTAATAGTAAACTGGCTATAGCAAAGTATCACCGGACTAGACCCTAGGCAAACACATATCGTCTAGTGCTGCCAGCTGACATGCTCAAGAAAAGATTACATGTTATTTATTTAGTAGACACGTTCATCCAAAGCAACATACATTTTTATTTGAGAAAGCAGTGTTAGCCAACCCTGGGAGCAACTGGGGGTTAAGGGCCTTACTCAGGGGCCCGCCAGCGACGTCACTCTGCTGGCCTAGGGATCTACACCGGCAACCTTCTAATCATTGGCATGGCGTGCTAACCGACTGGGCCACACTCCCCCAAAAATGGCAACACCATTCCAGGGGTTTCATTTGTCAAGTAATGGAGAAACAAACACACTCAAGATATTATAACATAAGAACTGTAATACTACTGAAAGTATTAAGAGTGTCTATTAATCACCGTACTACCTGCTGCCCCAGTAGCTGCCAGGACATGCTCACCTGATCTTAAGAACACAGCCATTATTATTCAAAAACAGTTCCTGTTTGTCTCGCTCAGCTGTCTGCTGACCCTGCTGTCCTTAGAGAGTACCCAGAGAGAAGTAGACAACCCTCACTGTTTACTGTGATGTGTGCGTGTGTGCATATGTGTACGTTTTCACAACTTAAAGGGCAGCGCTTGAGTTCTTCTTGCTTTTACATACATTGCTGCAACCACAGGTTTATTGTTAAGACCACATTATGCTTCACTCATATATATTTTTCCTTACCATAAGCTTAATTTTAACAGTACCTGAAGTTTATGATAAAAGGCACGAGGTCAGGAAGAATGACATTCATTTGGTACATCCTCTTTTTTGTCTTATCAGTTAGCCTTAAACATTGATTTACAACATTATATAATTTTATTTATGTTTTGAGTTATGTACGACAAAATACTTTCAAGCGAACAGGATGTCCTGAAAGTCATGCACAGTGCATATAACGAAATCGAGGCGATTTGGTGGTGAAGGGAGACGGTGAAATAAATGCAGCTTCCATACTTGCATTGGATGCGATTAGCAGGCTATAGAACAAGTGCATGTTTTCTGGGCGGCTCTTGCACTTCAGTCTTTTCGTGGAACTCACGCATTTTCTGGATGCATGAATTAAATTAGACAACTGAAGCCCGAGTGTGTGAAAACCATACCGTTCTCTACATATACAAACATTTTTATCACTCTGAAACAAATCCAAACACCTTCAAAATGTTACCAACAATACAAACTGCATTTAAAACGAAAAAAGGTCAGATAGGCGTTGAGTCGTAAAACATTAAGAGTAACAAAAGAAGAGTTATTTTGGGTAGGGCTGCGCGACATTCTACGGGCGCATGCGCAATAACCACCAGGGCTTTAGATGGGCGTAAACATTTGTCCGGACGCCGGCTTTTCGGTACTGCACGGAGGTTTACTTACGCCCACAATTTGCTAAGCAGATTAGTAGTACGTCTAAAATATTAATGACAGGCGTATTTTGACACCCAAACTTGGAAATCCATATAAAATTTGGCATCTTCGTATGTTTAATAAACGTCTCAGACTTTAAACTGCAAAAAGTACCGCCACACCATCGAGGTCTTTTTATCTTGTTTACCCACAATATCTCCATTTTTGCTTTTTATTGATTTTATTAGTTGAACAGTAGACAAACACATATGCACACATTATCATACAGAGGTTAAACTGCTAACAATAAGCACTAAGTCAAAATCATATTTTCATCATTTATATCATAAACACATGGGGAAGGGTAATAAAGTTTTATCAATAAATATACATAGAATTAGACATCAATAATAATAATAACAACAACAATAATAATAATGATAATAATGGGGGCTTACATGGGAGATCATAAAATAAAGGGAAAGAAGTCTCCAATATCAATATTTCATTTTTCGAAAGATCTTACTGATCTTACTCTTCACCGCGACTTCAGTACTTATTGCTTCCATGATTTACCAAAACAGTAGTATGTGACGCCCTCAACTACCCGAATTTAATAAACATAAGGATTCACCGGATTTATACAAATCACTAATATTTTAGGCGTATTACTAAACTGCTTACCAAATTGTGGGCGTAAGTAAATGTTCCTATAGTACCGAAAATCCGGTGTCCAGACAAGTGTTTACACCGGTCATCTAAAACCCTGGTGCTTATTACGCATGCGCCATATAATCACGATTATATCGCAATGTGATATCGTGCAGCCCTAATTTTGGGGCTTTAAGTACAATTTTAAAAATAATAATTGTAAATGTATACATATTTCCAATACCTGCTCCAGCATTATACCTTTAGGTACCAAGAAGATCAACGGAACTTAATGTAAAATATCCAGTTGTATAAAAAGATATAGTAGCCTTCGTGAATTTAGATGAACAGCAGACAGATCTGGTTTTCCTACTTACGCGTCTGGAGCTACAAACGCTGCATCGTAACCTTTATCCTTTACTTAGCCGAATTAACTTGTCTCGCCACTTTAGTACAGCTAATCAGCCCGCATAATATGCCAATTATCTCGTAAAAAACAAACACCCTGAACTGTACACACATACACTGGGATAAACCCAAGTTGCCCAGTAGACAAGGCCATTGGGAAAAAAACACTGAAGTACTTTGAGGAAATATAACACTGCGTAACATGGACGCATCCCTATATAGCCGAAGAACAGTGATGATCAAACTTAAATATATGCCAGGGCTTCTCCAGGAATAGCAAAACATCTGGAGGAAATGCAGACAATAGTCTAGGTTGCACATACTCTAATAGGGGGGGAAATAACCTAAACAGGAAAAACAAGTTTCAGTCACTGAGCTCAATTGAGACAACGGCATACGTTTTTTTATCGAAATTCCCTTATTATTTTCTAAAAGGCACATTGCGGATTAAAAGCAGAGACAGACACTATGAAACATAAAGTAGGTGATGGTGGATGTAGCGAACACAGGCGCCGCTGCCTCATTGCGTTTCCACCTTTAGACATTGAACTTGGCCGATGCCAGAAAGCCTAAAGCTGATTACATTTCGCTGGCCTGGCATGTTTTTTATTCCCCACATAAAACCGGGCATGCATGGAGAAAGTATTAAAATAAGCCTACGACCGAATCTATCTTTTATAGCCTGCTAATAAAATGAGAAGTGTTAACAAAGAGCAGCCATTCTGCTGACTGAAATTTCCTGACTGATATCAGACTAGTTAATCGGCTTTGGGGGAAAAACATGGCTTGCAAACTCAGGATATATGTTATGTGTTACGAATTATAAGCCTTTGTAAACAGACGTATACAAAGTGTTAATTTGTTGCCGCAAACTTCCTGGTAAGGAAATGCGGAGAATGACGGAGGATCAAAATGGGGTTCGTTGAACTTTAGCATCGCCGTTCATTATTTAAAAAAATATCTATAGATATAACCACCATCGTAGGCTTTTCGGGACCCATCTAAAATAAGAAAACGATACATTGTATTACACAGTTTCTGAAATGTAAAACCGATCGCGTACAAAATTATTCATAGAGCACAGCGCCGACCACGTAGTGTTTACTTACTAGGCAGCACTAGCAGTGTTTTCTAGGTCACTTTTGTCACTAAAAGGGCCATCAGTTAAGAGAACAGCGAGGATGTGGGTTTTACAAAAACAAAAATATGGACATGTAACCGATGTATAGCCTTGATTGGAGATGTACCTGATATGGCGGCGGCGGCTCCTGGTCCGGATCTGTCCCGTCACCGAAACTAGCTCTGTCCGACTGGGATTCATGCAGCAAGGAGATATCATCCGACGTGGGAGACTTCAGACAATTACCCATCTCCTCCTCAAACTCCCTCTCTTCGAGATGCTGTCCTTCACCTACACCTTCAGCGGCACAAAAAGACGACGGCGGATCCCTCTTCTCCGCCAAACCGAAAGCGTCAAGCGACTAATAAGCTGCCCCATGCATTGCGGAAGATGTTTTTATCCAAGGCGAACAAACCAAACCATTTCAACACAAAGGAGCCAGGCTGGGCGCAAACGCTGCCGAGCGCAGCCCACCCGTCTCTGCCTCGATCCGAGCACCAGCTCCACTTCCAAAGCCCTCTGCGTCTCCTTTTGCCGATCGTTCAGATCTTTTTTGGGTGATTATTTGTTTTCCTTTTTTAAAAAAATTCTATATTTCGGCCGACAGTCTACAACAGCCGGACAGCTGCTGTGGAAATGAGCACAACGTCACCGCCCGTGTGTTGTGCTACGTAGCAGAGGGAGGCGGGTGTCGCTCCGGGGCTCGTGGCCGGCAGCTCTCATCAAGTTGAATAGCTCAACTTCTGCACCCATGTGTCATTCTGCTTGCATACGTTCGTCCATACATGCATAATGCATATAGTTCATATGTGATACACATTTTTTTTTAATTTCCGTGTACAATTAACCAAATATACCTTGCGATTTTTTTGTATTCTTAAACAAATCTTTGAGTAACATTGGTATCCAAAAAAACGCCAAACCATTAGGCTAATTAATCATCAGTGTCATTATTATAATTTGATAATGGTAAAAATAAAAAGCTTAGATTTACATTACACCAGACTACGTCAGTGTACATGCCAGTTCTGTCAGCCTTATCAGCTGATTCCAAATCAATGTTTGAACATCGAAGTGCCGAAACGTTTAAATTCAGTTGATAAGGGTCAGACAGGATTCCCCAATAATTTGCGTTACTCATCAGTAGATCGCTAGGGGATTTAATGGTACAGCCACAATACAGCTAATATTTCTATGTAAAATCAATAGAGCAAGGCAGTGGTGTAAACATTACCAAGATTTATTCCTACGTTTTGGCAAAAGTACCACTTGTAGGTCTAATGTCCAATTCTGATATTACTGTATACTTCATATATAACCTTTGGGCTCAGGCGGGCCAACAAATTCAGAAATCAAAAAGAAAGTATATTACAAACGTAATACATTGTTACTGTTTATTTAACTCTGAATTTAGGCCTATATTTGTGGTAACACACTACGCTGCAGGCAGAGTAGTTTTCAACACTTAAAAGCTAAAATATGTGAGGATCCTGATTTGGTGGAGTCATCTAAAACGTCACTGGCTGCTAAACCGTAACAGCAGCGGTTGTGAAGACTGGCCTGCGGTACTTTGACATTACATTATGACAGCACCCTCTTGTGGTTTCAACTGAGGATACCATTAAACGTACCAGTCCAAAATAAATCTAAAAAAATGACAATATTATGGGTTACAAAGAAAGAGAAAATACCATAATGCAGTTGAGTAGCATGGAAAATTTTATTCAACTATGTAATTTACAGGAAGGACAGAAAAGGTACGAATTCTAGCGTGTTGATTTCCGCTCTTTGTGCTAGGCAGAGGAGACTTACTGTGTAGTGGAGCGTATTCACTGAAGATGTTGTTACGGCGTTTCTTTTGAGCACGAGGCTGTCAAAGCCTTTTTGTCTAATTAAAATGTGCCTCAAATACTCCCGATTGCATAACTGCGACAATTGAGACGTGACTTTTTTTGGTAATAACGTAATTAAAAAAATCGTTTTATAAATCAATCATGGCCTGTAGCGAAGTAGGCATTAGTGAGGGAAAGAAGTGTAAATTAAACAAAAACATTTTTACTCTCTAACCACACAGTAGAAATCACACCATCTTACGGGTGCAAGAAATAAACGATGGAAACAACCTTCTCGTATTAATTCGATCGTTTGTTCTTTTTATTTATGGAAACTAGTTTAGTTTGAAAATGTCTAAACAAAAGCCAAATTCGAAAAACAGACCCAGAGACGGAAAAGGAGAGTTTTAAATTAGCTAAGTATCTCCTGTGTTGGCCCAATTTTCTTTCAATTGGGTCACACAACAGACCACAAACACTGATTTCGGTTTCGTACATTTCCAGAAGTAATGTTACGGATGATTAAAGCTGACAGACATTTCCTTTACTCCCTATATTTCACCGGCCGCAATGACTGGTACGTCATTGTCAAGCCCATGTGCTCCATCTCAGTGTTAAGAAAATGATTACGTGACAAATTCCACTACATCAGCACATCACCTTATAATGATAATATTTACACATTACCAGTGTGGTCCAAAATGTGAACACAATCTTAACAAACTTAACACAATGGACATCAATGGAAATGCTTAGGCGTACTTCCATCAGTATGAATGTGACGTATGTTTTAATACACTATTTACAGCTCTGGAAAAAGACCACTCTATACTTTTTTTAAATCTGTATTTTTAAATCCTGGTTTAATTCTGGTTCTGCTGGTAGAGGCTATGCTGAGCAGCAGGTTACTTCAAGGTTCAAAATTTCTAAGACAGCAGTACACAAGAACAAGGTGAAACAGGAGACACTGGGAACGACCAAAAACCAGCCAAGTAAAGGGCAGAAGCAGCATTCTAATGCCTGAGATGACCGTCAACTTATCCAACAGTTTCTCATGAATCGGAGGATGACATCAAGTGACCTTCAAAAGGAATGGGAGACATTAAGTGCAGGTGTGAAGTGCACTGCTGGGACAGTTTGCATCAGGCTCCTAGAAGCAGGACTGAAGTCCCATAAAGTAAGGAAGAAGCCCTTCATTAATGAGAAGCAGGGAAGAACCAGGCTGGAGTATGCAAAAAAAATGTATATTTTACACAGGAGCATACCCATAAACTGGAAATTTTGCTGTGGTCTCTAATGTTTTCCATAGCTGTATATTAATGTCTCCTATAAACGTGACAATAATAATAATAATAATATTAACAACAACAATAATAATAACAACAACCATAATGAGCCATGGGCCATTTCACCATCATTCTGTCTGTGCTTGTAGTTGTGTCAGCCTGAGCACAGGTCCCAGGCTGTGGCTTGTGTTTCTCTCTGTGTAAATATGAATCTGTGTGTGTGTATCAGTGTGGCTGTTTGTGCGACACTGTGAGGGCGACAGCCCACACTGAGGCCTGTTCCTCAGCTCTTCTTGCTGGGAGATTGGCGCAGTTCATCTCTCTGCCATCTTGAGGGACACCCCTACACTTCAGGACCCTGGATGCAGGGCTTCAGGCCTACTTTCACAACACCGGGTACACGGACTGGACTTCTCCTAGTGGATCCCATTCCCTTGTGTGGTCCTGGCCTTATGCAAAGCAGCCTGGATTCGGAAATGTGTCCGGGACTCCATGGAATAGTTCTTATAATTCTGCCTGTCAACATACATTTTTAAAAATTAAAACTGATATAAACCGTTGAAGTGCTCACAATGTACGCCACTGAGACCAGTTTACCAGATTTCATATATTTTCAGGTGTCAGTATCAAAGAGGTTTTTAAAAACTGAGGCACCATTTTAACACGATTAATATCAAGTCATAGGTTTAGCTACACTTCATAAGCTGTGATGTCAGCTAGACCAGTGGTGATACGCTTAATGGTTCAACTGTACGATCAACATTCATAAAATGATGACAGATGCACCAATTCTGGGGGGGGGGACAAACAAGGCTGAGAACCACTGAGGTGGGGAATCCACAGACACCTGTTTGCTCGTCTGGGGGGGTGGGGCTGGCTGGCGGCCTAAGGGGAGAGCACAGACCCCCTCGTCACACTCACTTGGCTGCTTCCAGGAGCGCGATGGCTTCATCCCACCTTCCCTGTTCCAGGCACAGCAGCCCATGTTCCAGCAGAGCGTTGGGCACCAGGTAGTGATCCAGTTTGATCTGTGCCTCACTGACAAGCGAGAAGGCGGCGGTATGAGGCTGGGTGGCTCACACGAGGCACAGGAGGTGCCAGATCTCCACTAGCGCATACTTTATTGGAGGCATGTGGAGCGCAGCAGATGGAAGAAGTCAGGGGTTGTGAAAACAGAAGCAGGTGAAAGCCATCTTGTTGGTTATGGTGTATATTTAACCAGAAGGACACAAAACTCCAAACACAGGTGCTGGAGAGCCTCTAGGCTGTGGTTTACATTACACGCTAAATCGGGCGTGCCTGGTCACTTTGATTAAAATAAAATGCATTCTCTGGGGCAGCACAGTGGCTCGCCGGTTAGTAGCAGAGCTTCCAGGGTTCTGGGTTGGAGACCTGCCTTCGGCTGTTCATTGTTGACTTTGCATGTACTCATAGTGTGGGTTTCCTCTGGTTTCTACCCATAGTTCAAAGAGGTTAGGTAAGGTGACGTCTCTACATGCTGACAGTGTGAATGTGTGCCCTGTGATGGGCCAGCACCCTGTACTGGCTGATCCAGGCCTGACGCCACATGCTCTGTGACCCTCTTCTGGATAAATGGCCATGGAAGATTGACAGATATGTAGTCTGCTGAGGAAGTAGTTATCCCCCATCTAAAATGAGTATACCTCAAGTGAACATGAACAAGAAAATGATCCTCGAAACAGCCCTCTTGTCACTGACTGAGAATTTCTATTCATTTCTTTGCTTGCTTAAGTACACAGTGATCAGTCACATTAGCCAATTCCATCGCAGGATCAGGCATGTCGATACTCTGCGCTAATGGCAGCGGTTGATTAGTGTGCGTAAGATATGGGAGGGAGGTGCGTACGCCCCGAACCTGAGCCCTCTCAGCCAGATCACCCCATTCTTATTCTTAATCATTTCAACAGATTACGTTTTCTATTGTATTTACCCCAGTAAATACGCCCAGACCCTGAGGCTCAATCCACACCTTAGTCGTAGCCTTTCAATGACCCAATGCACAATTAGGTTCTTATGTATCCCTTTACCACCCCCTCTCCCTGGTTCTTCCAGGAGCTTTTATTCAGCCTGCCCCCATTCCCACACCATCCCTTATCACATGCCTCTCTCCACCATACCACTTTCATTAGCACAGTATCGCCTGGCTAACACCGTTAGCAAAAGACACCATTTTCATCCAGATGTACCACTGGATGCTCCACGCCGGCAGCTCAGGTTAGGTGTCTTCTGATACTACAATACAGCCCCAAGAGATTAAAGAGCACCAGGGCACCTGATACCGGGGAGACCGTTCTCTAGGACTCGTGGCAAAACCACATGATGATGCTGCTGCTCTGACCAATCATGGCTTCCGTGGGCTCTGAGCTGAAACGATTCGCTGCAGTTCAGCATTAATCTAGCAAGAGCTGGAAAAAAATAAGTCAGGAGCCACAGGCTGTTTTTAATGCAGAGATTCTCTAGAAGAAGAATGAACAAGATTCAGGATCTGACCAGACGCGTCGTGAAGAACAGCCCCGGCTCCCGTCGGCTCACTTGCACAGAAGTTTCCGCCCTCTTCCTTGTAGGGACTAATGATACCAGCTGCTGGCAACGGCCAAGGTGTCATGTAACCTGTCCGCCCGATTCACTGCGCCCCACTGAGCAGCCCTGTCATGCCCAGATGGCTCGTGTAAGGCCGGCGCTATCCGAGCAAGCCGGTGGCAGGTGGTTGGGGGGTGGGGGTGGGGCGAGGGCACTTACTTGCAGAGGACCAGGGTGAAGTAGTGCTCCGCCTCCTCGGGACGACCCAGGTGCTTCAGGCACAGGCCCTTTAGGAGGCTCACCAGGCACTGGTCATCCACGGACGTCTCAGTTTCTGCAAGTGAGACGGGCAGCGCTATCAACGCCTTGAACAACGCTGCCCCCTACAGCCTAGCCCACCTTCCTCCTGCCAAAACTCCCACAGATGCTCATCCCTTGAAATCCCGTTCGTTTCATTACTTGGGTATTCCTCTAGCTTCCTCTGCTCGTCATCCAGGGTCTTTAGCATGCCTTCCGTCAGGTCTTTGTGCTTCCCAATGACCGTGTATCCGTTCCAGATGTACATCATTTCCTACAGCACACAGGCAAGCCGCGTTGCAAAGTGGGTATCGGGAGTAACATGGAAACAGACCCGTAGACCTATCACATTTCAGCTTTGTACATCTTGACAAATCGTGCATATGGTGCCACTGACCAGGGGTGGGGCGGGGAGGGGCAGAGGGCTCTCGGCAAGGTACCGGCGTGCCTTTCGGATGGCAAATTTTTCCGTGGGCAGAGACTTCCCTGCTATTTTCTGCTTCAGCCCGGGCACCTGTCTGAAACAAGGGAAGAAGGTCTGCACACGAGAGATAACTGGGCCAAGTTCAGGCCAAAGCGAGACACTTCCGTGAGGCGTTATACCTGAATAGGGCCACCTCGCTCTCCCTGAAGGGCAGACGTTCTTCCCTGCTCAGCATGCTAAGGTAGGCACCTTTCATGTACACATATGTTGCCTGAGGGAGGGAAAAAAACGTGACACGCACCCACCAACATCACCCTGACATTAATTACAATAAGCCAAACCCCCTACCATATTATGCTACCGTAAAAAGTTGTGTGGGATTCCTCCTGCAGTTAAACTAACTGATGTCTCTAAATCACTCAGAGTGTGTGTCTGTCCTGTGATGATGGGCATCTTATACAGGTTGAACCCCAGCCTTCTGTCCTGTGCTGCCTAGGATTGGCTCCAGGCCCCTTTTTTCATCCTGAGCAGCAAAACCAGATGAAAGGTGGACCTAAATTCAGACTAATACTCTACAGACACACAGGCCTCTCGCCTTAGACCAGGCGTTCTCCTTGCTCAGCAGGTCGGCGTAGAAGTAGGCCATCTTCCAGTGCCGCTTGTAGGTGAAGCACCACATCAGCTCCCAGTAGCACATGTGGTGGAACTGCTTCCACGCCTGCTGGGCCTCGCAGCACTCCTCGAAGCGGCTGACGGCCTGGGGCGGGGTGGCGGGGGGGCAAGCGGTCAGATGGACGTGCGGACCAGCAGACACACGGCCCGCTGTCCGCGGCCACTCACCGCATCCAGGTTGCCTTTGATCTCTTCAATCCGGCCAGCGAAAAACAGGAAGATGGATCCCTGGGGAGGGAGCGGGAGAGCAGTGAGAAGCCCTGACGCCCCCCTCAGGCCTTAATGTGCCGGACGTGACACGGGCGTCTCCTCTTACTTTGGGGTACCGTTTGAGGTAGGGCTGTAGCAGCCTCTCTGCATCCTCCACATCTCCCTCTCCGGTTCCTGCATTTACAGATAGCGTGTGCAGATTAAACAGTAAAATGATGTCACTCCAGTAGAGATTCTGCACAATGCTGCATTAACTGCTTTTTGGTTTCTGCTGATGTCATTTGTCTGTGTCTTTGATTACTCCGCCAAATATATAAATGTATAATCTCAATATGATAGTGATATTTTATTAATCCTCATGGGGATATTCTCTTTGCTCCATCTTGCTCTCCATAGCTTGGGGGTCAGTGCAGGGTCAGCCAGTGTGCAGCATCCCTGGAGCTGGGGGTTAAGGGCCTTTGTTCAAGGACCCACGGACATGTGACTATTCTGGCGAGGTCAGGCCTCAAACCAGCGACCTTCCAATCACAGGCACAGAGGTTTAGCCCACTGAGCCACACACCGTCTCCTAAGCATAACAGCCCGGTGAAATTCCT
Organism: Mormyrus iriodes; assembly: GCA_011763525.2. Classification (NCBI taxonomy): domain Eukaryota; kingdom Metazoa; phylum Chordata; class Actinopteri; order Osteoglossiformes; family Mormyridae; genus Mormyrus; species Mormyrus iriodes. Next base: position 9,932,285 of record JAAGVU020000032.1, read on the forward strand.
TCCCAGAAGGCAGTGAGCGGTGAGGGCTGGGTGTGAAGGGGTGGGTCATGTGGCAAGAGTCGGATGAGAGGAGTGCCT
>JAAGVU020000032.1:9947905-9963650 GCA_011763525.2 Mormyrus iriodes
TGGGGGGGTGTTCGTGCGGGGTGGGGGGTGGGGTGTGGGTGCGGGGGGGTGGGGGGGGCGGAGGGGGGGGCCGCGGGTTGCATGCTATTATTTTTAGGATGAATGAAGAAACCCAAAAGTCATCCTAAAAGTGAGATGAAGCTTCTTGATGCTCAGGCTCAGCATCTCTTATAATGAAGCTTTTCCACCATTAGGACAGAGGGACCTGCACTAATAAATCACTCAGCTGGTAGGTTCCCTTTCCACAGGGGAAAAGCTATTTCAGCAGGAGCCCATCAGCTAATGCTATTTTAAAATTGCACTGCGCAGTCTGTACAATCCATCCTGAATATTGTTAAGCATAAGGGGGGTAGGGACCAGAGTACGGTTAGTCAAAAATCCATCTCAGAAATTACTGTTCTATGCCATATTACAGCCTCGATCACCAGGAAAAATCATTCTGTCAGGCTCCAAGACATACATGGAACTCAGACTTGTATTAGCAGGGCAGAGCTGTAATCGCCATCACCCCACTGTTCTGCAGCACCATATTACATGTTACATGATACAGATAAAAATGCATCAATTACACATGAATCCTATTTTTGGTACAATCCTAACCCCCCCCCCCCAAGAAAAACAGAGTTTAATTTCTTTGAAGGTAAAGGTTATGTGGACTTTGGAAAATCCTCTGACCCATGCAACTCTATTTACCGACACATGCCATGAGTATAACATACAGCTGTCCCCTAAAAACTAGATGTCATGCACGACTGCAGTACGCCAACATCACTGGTCACATGACCCTCAACCCCACCACTGCCAAAAGCCACACACCGTGATATTTGAACCAGCACATCAAACGTGACAGGAGACACAGTGAGTAATGAGCTGCGATTAAAAACATATTTCAGTGCATCCAGGATTTGGTCACCGAGTTGGGAGAAGACATTACTATTCTCCAGGTAGTCATTCATCTGAGAAACTACTTACATGCTACCCTTCTGTCAAATAACTACACGAGCTTAAACCAGACTAAGACTGGCGTGCACATATTATTCAAGTAGCCGTTAATCCACATTAATCACACTCCTATTATAAGGCCAGAGGAAGCCGCTGAGGTCAATTCAAGGATGGCAGTTTATCGGAAAGGCTCGGAAAGTTAAAATTAGTGCCGGGAACCAAGGCAGGCATGATCTCAGTTGAGACAAAGACACCAGAGCAGTCGGGGTGGGGCGATGGGTTCAGCCATGGGAAATGAGGTAACATTAGGAATCAGTCCCTTAAAAAGCTTTGCCACACTATATTAATGCCCCCTTTTACACTGGAACCCAAGCCACCAGTGACAGTGCGGACAGCGGCATGAAACGGAGGGTATGCTGGCAGTTGACATTGGGAAGTGGAAGTCGAATGGAGCCGGACACCCCGAGTTCAGCTGTAGGGACCCCCCTCCCCCGGTGGAAGCGTCCTGAGAAGGGGTGCCTCAGGAGAACTCCGACTTGCTGAGGGCGATGGCCAGCTCCAGGTCCTCCTGCTCCTGCCGCGTCAGCCGTGCCAGGCGCTCCTTCTCCTCCCGCTCGCTCTCCCTCTTCGCCCACTCTATCATGTCCTCCTCCGTGGGGTACTGCGCCACACACAGACACGCGTGCGCGGGCAGGCGCACGCACACACACAACCACAGCCCCGTCAGATCACCCCGATATACAGCGGACACGTGCAACAGAGTCGCTTGGCCTGAAACTCGAGAGGCGTCAGGGAGGCTCAGTCGAACAACCTTGCAATTGTTCCCCGATAACCCACTAGAATGATCACTCTGTATTCTGATTGGTCGGCTGCATCACTCTATACCTCAGTCGTAGACATTATTTGAAGTTGTGTCCTGGATTCCCTTGGGATTCCAGTGAAAATATTCATTTCTAGATTTGAGAGATGGTACCAAAATAAACATCACAAGTAAAGCAACACTGGGTATTGTGAGAAACATCCAAGGTTGTCCAGCTGTCCTCCCATGTCATAATTAACCATCACATCTATTATGACATCACAATGCTTAGGTTTCTTAGCTAAAGCATCCAGGTCACATGACAGAACATAAAAACAGCAAGTCACACACTCATGATTAAAGACACAGTTGATTATGACCGCTTTATATCTCAACAATTATACACAAGGTGATGCAGTCCTGGATGTCTCACACCTCCTGGACACGGTCAAAGTAGACAAAGACCGTGTGACAAACAGGTTTCCCTCTGATGAAGATGCTCGAGGTGATTAGAAAAGGGCCCTGTGCACACTGAGGGTGACAACACTGCCAGACTGGTGTCCTGATCTGTGAGCAGTGGATGTTAGCGTGCGTGGGGGCTGTCAGGACCAGGAAAGCCATTTCAGCACGGTCCGTTTAGAGGAACTGAAACTTGCAGACGACGGTGAGGGATGAGGCTGGCAAAGACACACTTACGCAGTCAAAGGGAACTAGGCCAATGTCAGAAGCCACTACACTAAGCCCAGGACTCTGTGACAATGCTTGGCCGAGCTCTTAACCCTCATCTCAACTCTGGTTTATTCATATATACTCGTATAATGAAAAATATAAATACACATTTAATGGACCTTACATGCAAAAACATTTTTAACTGAGCATAACGCAAATTTTTATATGAAAATACCGCCAGTCTGTCAGTACCAGCCCCACTGAACATGCAGTTATTCACACAGAGATGGCTCAAGATGAGATTAAATGGAGGTGATCAACTACAGACTAGATTAAATCAACACGCCGACCCACCCGATGGACAGATTACACAAATGCTAAAGCTGACCGTTCCACTGGTTTCAATAATGTATGCAATAAATCGTTCCTTTGGCTTTTAAATTATGAACTGGTGGTGGTGAGTTGATTTACTCCCAGCCTACATTTCAAGCGACATTGTCACAAACCTAGAAACACACACACAGGCAGAGTGTGTATATATACGTGTATATTGCTATACATTCATATACAGGCATTACAGAGATTGAGTTTCAAAGAATAAAGGTGGTTTGATTCTTTATTGTTTTAATGGCAATTAAACAAAAATCAAGAGCAAAGGGAAATCATCCAACTTCTGAAGAGCAAAAAAATGTTTCAAAAGATAAGCACAGTAGTGATGAAGGTCAGCGATGGGATGCAACGGGAAGTGATGTCAGAGCAAGGGCCAATGTGGGCAGCTCGAAGGGGACAGGAAGTGACACACACACGCACGCGTGCACAGACACAATTAGCGGGTGCAGGACCATGGGGTGCGTGCAGGATGTGCACGAGACAGTGAGGCAGAGGTCTGTTTGGTCATGCCTGAGTGGTCAATGGGGGAGGAACGGTTTAGCGGGACCAAAGCGAGCAGCCTAACCTCACAGGAAGCGAGAGGTTTCCTGCAAAGCCCAATGGAGAAGATTCAAGATGGCCAGAAACTTCCAAAGGAAATTTGGGCTTCCAATTCCTATTTTTTGGTACAACTGGTGTATTTTTGGTACAACCTTTGATGGATTTGTCATAAGATATTTAAAGCTGATCTGCATTTTTTAAAAAGGTCATGAACACCTCATTGAGCATCTTCGAATGCCCACCCGCCCCAACTGAGAGCCATTAAAACTAAATTCGGTGATACATCCACTCCATAAAAAAAATGTACATGAAGTTTACAAAATATGTACAGAGAGAAAACTTGACATTGAAATATTTCAGCAAGTATGGCTGGGTTAGAGAGATGACCTTCAATTAACATAAGAACTACAGACTACAGGTGATAGGTTGAGGGCTTACCTTTAAAATCACGGATTGGTCAAATAAAAAATAATAAAAAAGTACTCCAGTGTTTTGAGTTTGGCTATGTCTGGAGGTGTGACTGAGACTGCTGTTAATTGGGGGGTGGCTTTGGGACAGAGATGGGGTGGGGGGGGCATGATATTATAGGGTTTCGGGGGATGGGGAGGACGCAGGGGAAGTGCTCACTTTGTCAAAGCTGGCAAATCTTTCAGGGTCCCGTGGAGGCTGGCCAGGCAGGGACTCCGCAAAGGGGTCCTGGCTGACCTTGCCGGGAAGTGAGGAGAAGTCCACGGAGCTGTGGGCGACAAACAGCGCTCTCCGCTGGAAGGAGTCCGAGGACTCTGATCGAGATATCGTGGACCGCTTACCTGTATACACAGATGAGACAAAGCTTGACTTTGAGATCGAGAAAGCAGAATGCAACTGGGCCCAGAGTTAGCACTGATGATGGTCTTCTACAGGAGCGCCAGCTGCTCAGTGTACAGCTGGACATTAAGGGCACTGACAGTTGGCTACATCCAGAGCTAGCTGCCAAACACACAGCCTGTCTGGATCCCTCATCCTCAAGGAGCACGCAGCCTTTGGCTGGTCTACTTCACTGCAGCCACGGTCCCACATAACAGCATTCCTGCTGCCAACGGTCCGTTTGCTAACTGGTTAGTGGAGGCTAATGAGAGCGCATTACAGTAAAACAGGAAGTAAAACCCCCAGGGCACCCCGAGAAAGCAGCCACACCCAGCCAGCTGACTAACTACAGCAACTAGCTGCTTATAGGTTGCTTTGAGTGATACCAGCTGTCACTCAAGTAGGATTTTATAAATATTCATGAAGCCAAGCTGCTCAAGCTCTTAAAAAGGCTGTCGCTTTCTCCTGGAACAGTAAAAATTAAAAGTGTCATTTTAAGCAAGTACTATCCACCACCAACTGAGTATACTGGACAGGGTTGCAGAAGTAATGCTTTGCTATAAAATACAGTTGCAGGAGTCATTCATACCACAGTCGAGTTTAAGAATAATATTTTAAGTCGCATGATTTTTGCAGGCCATTAGCCTACAGAAAGTAAAACTTCAGTGTCTAAGGCTGAATTCACCATCATTCTGTGAATTAAAATGCAAAATGTAAAACCAGACTCATCTACATATAACTGTAAGGTACAAGCACACTGGAAAAGAAGCAACCCCAGGAAAGTCCAGAGACCCATACTGCCTTCAGCACAGGATACACATTCCTGTATAACACTTTCAACTATTTTACAAACTATGGATATAACTTAAAGGCTCATCTATGTCATCAGTACAGACTTTATGAAAGACTTAAACGCTGTGAAGTCAAGATTTAATAAAAATCTAGTGATTAATGCATTTTAAGTGAGTCAGACAAGATGAAACGTAAGTGACCTGGAGGAGGCGGAGGGGGTCTGGTAGGGGTCCCGATCTTGGGGGGCAGTGCAGGGGGGACCTCAGGACTACTCGGCTGACTCTCATCCTTGAACAAATTCTTGTTACTAGACGTGCTGGAGGATCCAAAAGGGTCGTCCCCATTCGCCTGTGAAATGAACAAGGGGTAAATGGCATCCATCTCCAAAGGAGAACTCACGTCTTTTAAAAGTAATGCAGGCTGGGAAGGACGGTACCTTTGAAAGGGCACTGAAGTCTGCAAACCCCCCTGTGAACGTCTCATTGCCAAACACAGCAGCAAAGGGATCTATGAAACAGCGAGAGAGAGAGAGAGAGAGAGAGAGAGAGAGAGAGAGAGAGAGATCAGCATGATTTATAAAAGAAAAAAATAAGAAAAAAAAAACGACAGAGACTGGTGCAATATACATGGATAAAGTTGGGTGCCTGGCTACACAGAATAGCTCTGCAGTCCTACCAGAGTCTGCTTCTACATTCACTGCTGTGCCTCCGGGGGCAAAAGGGTCATTCAGCGTGGCTGGCAAGTCCTTCTAAGAGACAGAGACAGAAAGACAAAGAAGTGAAGCTACTGTAGATGGACAGCTGTCTACACCCAAGCAGCTAACATTGTTCTGACCAAATAACACAATGGATATGTGCCACAGTATCCAGTTATTGGTACTTATTTAAACACCATGTTTAATGTCGATGCTTGACCTCGAATGTCATCTAAGGCATTTTATGAACATAAAATTGGGGCAGGTAGTACTGGCTTGACTGAACAAAGTGAAAGTTTTCACAGAATTTATTGAACTTTCTTCCACCTCAACCCCCAGCAACAAGTACAGTGACCAACATTAAGGCTGAAAGTCCTCCACCATCTCAGACAACCGGCCATTAGCAAAAGATATCTTCACGTTCACTCTGCTCATATCTGTAAATCGCATTCCTGAATTGAACACAGATGGTCTCTTAAAACTTAATGAAGTCCTTCAGCACATCCCAAGACTGACCATGGAAAGTTCGTGAGTAGGCGGAGAGGCCGTGAAGGGGTCCAAACCAGTGTGGATGACAGGGGAGTTGAAGGGATCCGTGTCCGACATGTCGTTGGTTTTAGAGCCGAAGGGGTCGGCCTTGCCATTGGGCTGATTGTCGAACAAGCTGGGCTCCGAAGATCCAGGAACGCTGCCAAAGGGATCGCTGGAGGTGAAAGGGTCACCTGAAGGCTGTTTGAAGAAGGTGTCAGCAGCAAAGGGGTCCGTGCCCTTGAAGGGGTCCCCTCCAAAAGGATCTATGAGTATTAATTAAAAAAAAAATCTTGAAAATGGCTGCAGATCTGTTTATACGTGACACATACAGTTTGGAACATCCTGTTATGCCAGAAACGCAAGGCTGTAACATACATTTAGAGAAAATGCATCCCTGACACTGATGCGAATGCAGGTACCTACCAGAAACATCGACCCTAGCAAATGGGTCATCCTTGAATGGGTCATCTACAAAGATCAAAGACAAAAGACTAATTTAGTCGGCACTAATCCAGACTCAGGATGCAAGAGAATAAGTGGTGGGCCTTACGGTCAGTAAAGGGGTCTGCCTGGAAGAAGTCAAGTCCCGTGCTGGCAGGAGGACTGTTTTCCTGGGTCATTTCCTGCGGGGGGGCCTCAAGGCTCTTCTCCGGCTCCGGTGATTCCAGCTGCTGACAGGCAGGCAGAGCATACATGTCAATGTAAAATTATTGGCTAGCAGCCTGTGATCTGCAGCAGACAGGATATATCATATCAGAGGCTGTACCACATAACTGGCAAATCTATCCTGGGTACAGTCCATACCTTGAGGGCACCATCGTTGGGCGACTCCTCCTCCTTTGTAATGTCACTCATCATTTCAACTACAGTGCTGGAATTACAGCTTTCCTGAATGAGTGAGACACCAAAATGTAGTTTACCACTGATCAGAACACCCAAACGGCTGACACCGCAGGGTAACTGATTTGTTAACAGTAATAGGACATCGGTTAAACAGCTGTACCAGACATAAAGCGTTTAATTAAAAAAAGGCAGAGTAAACACACATGCTGGCTCTCTCACCATGCTGAGATGCGGCCAGGCAGTGCTGTTGTTATAGAAACCTTCCGGGGTATCAGATTTGGGTTCCTGTTCCTCGGGACTCCTGGACGACTCCTCTTCCTCTGGCTCCTCCTGCTCGGGCAGCTCTGTGGGCTCCTCCTCGGCCCGTCGCTCCAGCTCCACGGAGGACGCCCCATTCACCAGCACTGGCTCATCCTGGAGGTGTTTCCTCCAGCTAATCTGGGCCATTGTGCTGCTCTCCTCCTCCTGCAGCTCACTGAGCTTTTGCTGGGCCTGGAACGGAGAAGAACGTCAACAACCAGGCACGCAAAATCAGACTGCAACGTGTAAAAGGTACTCTAAAAACAGCATCACACACTGGAAGGAATGTGCTAGAGGGTGATTAATGCTTTTTTTTTGTTTTTACATTACACAGGAGGAAGAATATGACAGAATATAGTTAGAATTAGACCCTTAATCTGTTGTCGTCTCCTACCATTTTTGGTATCGATAATAGTTCCAGTTAATAAGTGAGGAAAAATGTATGCTTAGAATGAAATAATTATTACTGATAGAACAGGATGCGTGTCTTTCTTCCATCATTAGGAGGCATCGCTCCACAAGTGTTCACAGCACGCTAAACAGCTCAGGGTTTCTGTTATTCCCTTAATATGGTGTCAAGCACGGCAGGAGTCACATGACATGGTGATGAGGAGATGATGATTCTCTACCTGTGACACCTCCGAGTACGAGTCTTTGACAGAGTCCTGCAGTGGACTCAACCTGGCCCGCGCCGACTCCACCTTCTGCTCCATCAGAGCCGCCTCATCCTGCAGCCTCCTCAACTCCTCCCGTGTGCGCTCCAGCTCTGCCTCGTATTCCCCAATCTTCTCCTCCTGCTCTGTCTGCTGTGCCTGCAGTGTCAAGATCTGGCCAGCAGGGGCGCAAAAGGCGAGAGTATAGTAAGTCAAAGAGCATCAGAGAGATCAAAGACATTTGGCATGGAGGTGAAACAGTCAAGCTTTCAAAAAGAGTCAGATTCTGACGCCACGCATTGCTCTTCCACCCTGATGCCCCGGCAGCCGCCCCGGAGCCCGGCTCCTCTCCCTGCAGCACCATCCCAGCTGCCGAGCGCAGGTGACCCACACAGCCTTTCCCTCTCTCTCTCTGTGGATCGCTGGTGCCCTACTGCACATGTGCAGACCACCTCATCACAGGGGTGGGGGTGTGCTAAGATCTGTACCATGTGGCCCCACCCCCACAATCCTGCTGCACATCCTCACCCCGCACTCCCTCCTGGCAGCGCAGGGTCCTTGTGCAGCTTGTTCAAAGACAGCCTACCTACCCCCCCACCCCCCAGGGCCAGTGCAAAACAGACCGCGGCTCACTGCAGGAGGGTGACGAAGCACAGCCACCAGCGAAGAGGGACAAGAAGAGCGTCTAACCAGCATCTAATAAGACTCTTAAAAAGGTCTCTGGACAGCGAAGGTTTCCCAATGAACCTCCGTTCCTGCATAGATCTAATTAACTCTTTAAATGTAATGACTAATACATCATCTTTACGTAATAGCAGCACATTTAACCAGAAATTAGCAACCAGTACTCAGAACAGCAGATAACAGGTAATTAAACATTAAGCGTATTAATTACCAAGACAGATAGCACTAATGGAAATGGGCCAGAATGGAAATTAATTACCCAACCAGAAAACAGAGAGAAGACAGCCTCATTTTCCCAGAGTCCCTCCAATGAGAAGCAGCCAGGTGTCATGTGATTATTACAGGCGTTACAGCTCATCAATGGAGCAGATCACTGGGGCGGTGGAGTGTTACACTAAATCAGGGTCACACCAGCACATATGGACTCCTGGCTTGCTGGTGGCCGGCCGATGAAACGAACTAATCACGGGTAACAGTGTCATTAACTGGACAACTGCACAGCAGCATGTTTGAAATATATCCAAAGGGTTTTTTATAACTGTGGTATTTGCTGTGCCCCTCCAGATCAAACAAATCAGCTCCGATTCGTGTTTTGCTTTTCTTTCAATCTGAAAACTGACAGAATTAGTCTGACCAAGTCAGGTTTTGAAATATGGAAGGAAGTTTAACGATACGATGTTTAAAATTTAACCACTAACATTTAATACTGTAATGGAATTTTGATTGACAACTTTGCAACCCTGTACTTTAGATTCCAAAGCAACCAACAAACCATGCAGCATATGACTTTTTTTAACTGATTAAACGAGGAGATGCCTGAACCACCTGAAACATGTTCCACATTAAGGTGCCAAAAAGCACATTTTACAGAAACGAAACACTGAACTGAAAATGCAGTACCACCGAGGAAAAGGCTGGACTGCTGCACCGGTGCAGAGGGTACAAGACACTTTCTGTTTCCATGTACAGTAAGAAACATGCTGCTTGAAAGATATTTAGCAAGGGACCAAAACAGCGACACACCTGCTTTGGTGCACAGATTGATAGTAATAACATTATTAATTGCTCAAGGCAGAACTGGGTGCGGGATGAACTACAGTGTAACTGCCTTGCAGTTCTCCCATTTATACATACAGCGTGTGTGTATGTACATATACATGTACATATATCAGAATTCACCAACTGCATCTCCTGGAGAGAATCAGTCTCTCTCTCTCTCTCTCTCCCCCACACACACACACACACACACACACACCTACCTGTAGTCATATGGATGATCCATTCATCGCTATTGGCAAAACCCTAATCCCAACAATGACAATCTTAACCCCTACCCAGCCCTAAGATAAACCATAAGTAACCAAACAAAATACAAGTCTTTTGGCATTTTTAAATGTTCTGGTCACCGAAAAAAGGTCCCCACAATGTCAATTTTACAGGTCATCATCATATTGTGGGGACCACACAAACACACACCACTTGTTTTAATAAACATTATAATACAGCCTTGCCCTAGTTCACATTAATGCTGCTACCCTGATCCTAAACCTATTTCCCCTGCTGGTGGTTCAACAGCAACACAGTAACACACCACATCCCCAATTCTAAACAGAAGAGGAAAAATAAGCCTGATTTGAAGCCAGATTAACATGGCACTGATTTAACGAGCTTTTCAGGCGAGGGAAACATAGCCACGGCAGACGAGAAAGCAACGAGACAAGCCGGCTGCGTCTGACAGTCAGGCCTGAGGCCATGCCGTGAGACCCCAGCAAGCCCCCCACTGTGATGAAGTCAGTGCTCCCCTGCAAATCCTGCAGCCCATCTGGGGATTCGGTATCGGCTAGGGAACAGAAGCGCTACAGCTTACCTCTCACCGGAGTCTTCCCGTCGCCGTGGCGATTTTAAGCAATCCCGCACGACGCGCATCATCTTTGCAGCACGCCGTCCCCCATGCTAACTCTGCAGCGCTCTCTCACTCGCCAGCACACTCTCGCTCGCTTGCTGGCGTAGTCAAGGCCCATGTACTTGGCAGCCCCACACCCCTCCCTCTCTCTCCCTCCCTCTCTCTCTCTCTCTCTCTCTCTCTCTCTCCACCCTCCCTCTCCAGCAGAGGGACGCACAGAACGCAGGAAAGATCTCCTTCCTCCCTTCAGGATGCTTCCCGGGATTTACAGGCCCGACATGGCGGCTGCAGGGTGACCCGGGAAACAGGAGGCAGGTGTTAATAGCCTCTTAAAAATCTGAGAGGGGGAGAAATCTGTTTGTGTAACTGAGACTCCTTGGCAACACCCTCCCCCCATGCACGAGGGGGCAGCATTCGTCACGTGGAGAGGCAGGCCCTAGTGACGGGCTACTCAATGATTTCCTCACTCCTTGTCATTGGAGGATTGCTGAGCCCCTGGCCCCACCCCCTCCCTGGGCTCTCTAACAGGCGGCCCCTGTCGGCCCCTCAGCCTTCCAGCTTATTAATCTTCTCCAGTGCCCGGCAGGCTCGCCTGCCTACACACACTTCCAGTCACTCACAGGCCCAGGGACACAAGACTCTGCATGGGCTGGCAGGTACCTTGGGGGCGTGTGCGTACTGGGTCCTCACAGCAACAGTGGACAGCATGAAGCAAAAATTATATTTGTGTGATTCAGATAAGAACATTCTCTCCAGCCTTAAAAAAATATCTAGATATTATAGAATACATCATAAAACTGATTGTGTGACAAATATGCCTGGCTGGTTAAATTTGCAGAAATCAGATTTAATGATAAACATAAATAGAAGATACTGAGCAATAAAAAAAAAAAAAAGTTTCAAAGAAGCTATTTAGAAGGTTCGAGGTAAAACGGAGACCCAGAACAGCAAGATGCTCATGAACATAATAGAGAGGCCTGGTGGCACGACATCGACGGGCCCGGCACTAACCGCTGCAGGTCGACGATCTCGTTGCTGAGGGAGTCTAGCTCCTTGATGGCAGAGAAGTCCGCAGCCTGGCTGGGAATGGTGCTGCTCTGTGGGGGCAACAAGGATGAAGGGAGCAGTGCTTACACCCACCACTAGGGGGCGATGAGGAGCTACACAAAGCCACACAGATGACATTGAGACTGAAGGAGCCGTCAAAATGGAAGGTGAAAGGAGGGCAGGAGGTAGGGATGGCTGCAGCAAATGGCCCACAAACACAAAGCTCCCACCAAACTGCATGTTTTCACTACCTGCAAATCATATGGCGAAGCTTTGCAGACTATAAGTAATTGTATCAAAAGGAAATACTGTATACCAGTATTCCCAATCTGGGCCTCGGGGATCCCCAGAGTCTCCACGTTTTTGCAAAAATGCACTATTTGGCAGGGAGCTGGGAGGAAGCAAAATCATGGACTATGTGGAGGTCTCCGAGGAAGGGGTTGGGAAACACTGCTTTACATGACTCAGGCTAAGGGGAGGAGGGTGATGCAGTGTGGACGCTAACATGACAGGAGACAAACAGATCTCACAGTAACTTTCTCCCAGAAAATCAGACAGACAGAAGAGAAAGCATGCGCGTGCCTCTTACCGGGCGGGTGGCCATCTTGTCTGAGGGTGGGATCATTTCTGGCGGAAGGGACTGAGGCGGCTCAGTCCCCTTGGTCAGCTTCTGGTTGATCAGGTGCAGAGCCAGGGCGAACTGATCCCGGGTCAGCTTCCCTATGTTGTTCATGTCGCAGAGCTGCCTGCAAAACACACAGACGCAGGGGCATGTAAGACGCCTGGAGGGAGGATCCCCATGCTGGCATGACCCACAGCCATGCTCACGCAAGCCATTACCACGGGGCCCGGCTGGGCCAAACACAGCAAGCACACATCTAAGGAACTATGCATTGTGAAATTTTTTGGAGAGCACCCCACACTCTCAGGAAGGTAACGGATACACCTGCAGCAATAACATAAATTACAATCAAATTAATCGATGATTAATAATAAAAACTGGGGAAAAACAACATTCCTAGACATGAGACTAGACACCCCTCCACCCTAAAAAATATAGTAATATCTGCCACCTGCCTCCCAAACTAAGCAGCTGTGTGTTCCTACTCCAAATGCCCGACTGCCATTTTCTTATATCTACTCCAGTTTCCCATTACGTTCAGCTTAATGAAGACCTTGTCCTTCAGCGCCACATTTATTAAATGGAATGGCTGTCAGGTATAGGATACTGATTTCAGGTTTATTGCAGTTAACTATAGCTTTCAGTTTTTTTCTGGTCCACAGGAGTTCTATTTATACTTCATTTCCACTGGGAATATAATTATTTGTATTTTTTGTCTGTTTATACGTTTTCCTGTCCCTGAGTCCCCAGGCAGCCGTCACCTGCAGGCCAGTGCCTGACATTTCGGATTTGGCGGCTGTCTCGAGCCTTACCAGATGCGGGCCAAGGTGGCAGAGGGCAGCCCGGTCTTCAGGAAGATGTCTCGTACCTCAGGACCTGACACCAGTCCATCCATGTCTGTGTCTGTCTTGGTGAACATTTCATCATACTTAGTCTTCTCAGCGGGAGACACCACCCACTGCAGGGGGAATGATGCAGAGGGTCACAGAAATCACCGGGTGAACCTCCAGCATCTGGGCTTTAGCCTTGCGCCTCACTGGGTTCGGCTGACTCATAACCACTGTCTTGGACTCCACAGGTTAAAGCGACACTTCTGTGTTTAAGAGCACATCAGAGCCTCCCATGGGAGGCTCTCTATAAACACGACATTCAATCACATTACATATTAAAACAATGCACTTAATTACGCAGGTACTGATAAGCTTGAGTGAAGCTTGACAAGCTGTGGACCACGCACACGTTAATCATCAGCTATGGTTATTCGATTTACTGTCAAAGTGGCTGCACTGTAACTCACCGAACGCCTAACACTACAGCCAGGGCACTGTGATGGAGAATGAGGGTCGTTTAATAATTCATCACAGCTTGATAAAGAGCCTGTAGGTGACGCACTGCAAACGACCACACACTGGCAGTATAAAAAGGTTCCCGAGTACACCGGAGACGACACGAAAAAAATGAAGGCGTCTGTGCAGAAGTAATGAGGGTCAATAGCGACAGGAAGCCCTACATCCCAAAAGCTAAGCGGGAAAGTGATCAAGGTGACAGAGAGGCAGTACCGGCCACAGGTCGACTCACCTGCGGCACTGCAGGAGGAGATGCCAGTGTTTTGGCTGCGGCGTGGGAGGAGCGGCTCTCCTTGTGGGAGGGGGGTGAGGGCAGCAAAGGTACAACGGCCGCCGTAACCGGTTTCTTCCGCTTGGACGGGGGCACAAGGGGCGGGGGGAGCGACATGGGCACAGTCTCCTTCTCTAAAGCGCGGTACACGAGGTACATGGCCTAGAAAGAAGGGGCAGAGCACGGGCACACAGACAGACACAGTCACAGGGCTATCACAGACCCATATTTACACTGAAATCAGCTGTTCAAACTGAAAACTACCATTACAGACACTACAGACATTCTTAGATTTTTTATTTTTTTGGGCTGATTTATACTTGGTGCTCACAACGCATATGTGTACGCATCATGGCCGCCACGCGTTTTCTGCGTTGATTCCGCGCGTTGTAGCTGCACCTACGCAAGGCGTTAACGCAACACGTACGCGAGATGCAGTACCACCAAAAACCGGGGTGGCAATGTGGTCACCTTTTGTCACAGGACTATGAGTTTATTTACGGTAGTTACTACTAAAATATCATCTGTATATTTTCAGAGGCAACAGAGAAAATATTGCGAGCACTACTGATTCCCTCTGTGTACAGCGTCTTCAAAATTTTATGGCAGTTTAAGTTTCTAAGAAATCAGTGCCATGTGTACAAAGCACAATGAAACCAAGTTGAAATTCTGACTTGCCTACTTTCATAAGCAACGTTATTTTTTAATACAGTTCCGGTATTTATAAATCTTGGCTCTAACATTCTCCGAGAGCGCAGAGTTTACGTTTCGCTAGAACAAATATATTGTTATAGAAAACTTAGCAAGCTGTGTAATTTTAATGACTGCAGGATTATCTTGTGTATGTTTAGCATTAGTTTAAAGTTTACTGTCGCTATTTTTGCATGAGCTCTGCTTGCGCTCTCCGAGCTAATTCTAATGGTTTCATCCTTGCTGTTTAAATCACTCATGAAATCATGATTTAAATCATTAAATCACATGTTTGTGAAACATTTGTTTATTTTTAGCTGTTTTTTTCCATTATAGATATTGCAATATTTATTGCAAAAAATGATTTCTCTCTAGTATCGTGTAGCCTACCCTGCTGAGAAAATGACCAACAGACCAGGTTAGAATATAGAGAATGCTGCTGCAGCATTATAAAATTAGCTACTCCATCGCTGTGGAAGAAGCGAGCTTACATCATTTCGTGTCACAACCTCATACAAATATGTAGACCGGAAACAAGTATAGTCAGTACACTGCTTGCGTTGCATATGCTTTACCTCACGTGAAGTACATCGCGGGCCTAAAACAATGCCAGCAAACTTATCCAAAGACAGTAGGTGAGTGACAGTATTTAACATTGAGAAACATCACTGCAAATACACATCTTCGGCTTAAAGGTTACAGCCTCACCACTGCAAACTCATCTCTGTCCAGCATGCCGTCTCTGTCAATGTCACTTAAGTCCCAGACCTATAAAACAACAAAGAACAGATAGGATGAGAGTAGTCACCACACTGCCTATTGCGCCTCTGTTCATGGTCAGCCACTGCTCAACAAGCTCTGCTAGACAAGCGTCATAATAAAAAATACATAGATGTAATTAGAAATAAATCTGCAATACGGGTTTAAAACTAGAACAAGACCACCCCCTAGTGTACAGAATCAATCAGTAACTTTCACCATATTGAAAATACACTACATGGCCAAAAGTAAGGACAGATAGGGCTGGGCAATATGACAATTAGGGATGCACTGATACCACTGTTTCTGTCCGGATACCGATACCGAGTACCGATCCGATACCAGTGTTTAATTAATAAGCAGTGTTTGGTTTTCTATATTAGTGAACAAAGCGTACACCCAGGTGTACTTATATTGGTTATTG
>JAAGVU020000032.1:9963750-9977941 GCA_011763525.2 Mormyrus iriodes
GTTAAACTAAACCTACCAGTGAAATTATAGACTTCTCATGTCTTTATTAATGGGTCAACTTAAAAATTCAGCAGGGGATCAAAATTATTTCCCTCACTGTACTTTTGGCCATATAGTGTATTCTTGCATGGGCTTATTTCTCAGTCTTTGTCCTCAGATGTTAGCCATTATAAGTGGGTATAGACATGTATCAAGTGTTTTTCAACACAAGGACTGGGCTTTGGACTTGAAAGAGGACCTAGAAGCTATATTTTCAACTTCATAACAACGATATAAAAGGGGGAAACCCAGAGAGGCACTCTTTTAAAATGGGAGTAGCCATGATGTAAGAATCACACTCTTCACTATCATAACAGCTTTAACTGCACTCTGCCAAATGCTGACAGACCCCCAGAGGCTGCAAGTAGTCTTACTCGGCCCAGGATGTCCACAGGGAGCTTGGAGTTCAGCAGCACGGGCTTGACCTTGTCCCCCGACAGCATGCCATTGACCGGAGCGAGGCTGTCGAAGATGGTGTCAAACTTCAGTTTCTCCTCCGGCTGGAAGGAGGAAACGCCGATTTGGAATTAATCATTGCTGCAGGATGGTTCTAAAAGGTCCGGTTAAAGACCGGTATGGACTATGAGAAATGGATGACTGTAAATCAAGAGAAGATGGCACAAAACAACAAGAAGACAATGCAAATAGATCCCTTAAAGGGTAGATTGCAACAATCAGTGAAACAGACTGACAATTTCGAAATCATCTGCAGTTCTCTTATGATTAAAACATGAAATCATTTCAATATAATACAGATTAACAGACAGTTAAATGATTACCTTACACTGAAAACTAAGAATCTCATAACAGAAATGAAACAGATGTCAGCCATTATGCAGTTTCATGCACTGTCGCGCATTTGGGGTTCTGTCCACTAGCATGTTTTGTAGCTATCAGAAGACCTAAAAAGGTAGGCATTTTCGGTAGGAAGTTTAACTAAAAATCAGTAAGCGCTCTCACCTTGAGCACCCAAGGGCAGTCGACAGACACTCCCCCGGAGGGCAGCAGCGGGCTGCTTGTGTCATGCTGGGGGCACAAGGAAAACAGGGGGATGACCCAGTATTAAAGAGGAGCTCCCTCAGCCTCCCCATAGCTGAGCGCCGAACACCAAGCAGCACGGATGTGCAGATCGACTCTCACTCACAAACATGGGTGGGGGTACAGCCACGTTCAGACTGCTGAGCGTCACCTCCAGTCCATTCTGGGCACAGGCCACTAATCTCAGAGCAATGAAGAATTGCTGTAGGGCGAGGATGAGATGGGATGAGAGCGGGAGAGCCAAATGCACATTCAATCTGTGCCGTTCACATTCGGCACCTGGAGATCAACGTGCCTGGAAGGAGAGCGCATACCCACCTGCTTATTCAAACAACCCTTCTGTTCCACATCTGCTAAATCCCATATCTGTTTAAAAAAAAAAAAAAAAACCACTACAATAAGTCAATGGAAAACAGCAAGAACAGAACAAGACAGGCTAGGAAAGACTTTTTTGGTTTCTATTCTCAGCAGGCATGCACAAAACTATGCGGTAGATAAGCTGTAATTTTAAAAAGTCATACAGCACACATTATAAAAGCCAGCACTGCATCAGCAGGAGAATTATTTTTAAAAGATGACTTGTGCATTAAAAAAACATAAAAATCCAAGGGCAATGTGCAAATTTGTTGCACAGCAAGGCATTTCAGATTATAATTAAATATGAAGTTTCAGGGTCGGTTGGGGGGGGGGGGCAGACCATGCGACATCCCCAGGTGACTTTGCTCTGACTCTTACAGGAAGTCAACAGACAGCCACATACATCACTGTCAATGTTCACCAGCCAAGTTTTATTGCAGTGTGTGCATGGGCATCACCACTGTTTCCCCCCATGAATCCTTGGTGTTGTGAACAGGTGAGCGGGGGTCAACATAGCTAATGACATGGTCTGAAACCGACAGCTGATAAGCACAGTGCACTAGCCAGAAAACGTGACAAACATACTAATATATTTATGAAGAACATACACAGGATAAGCACAGCTTTGTGTACATCTCCATGTAAAATTAAGCAGATCTTTAAAGTAATCAACTACATGCACATCTTTCATGATTGAGAAGAAATATAATTTAACACTAAGAAGGAAAAACATCACAGAGAAGGTTTTTGGATAGCCTCACCAAAACTCAAACTGGAGAGACAACAGAATCAACTACCTAGTTTACAGAATCTCAGTGCAGAAATAAACAAACAAATAACTACGATGTGGTATGAGGAAAAAAAGGTTTGAAGAGCATACAGGTAGAACAGAGGAACAGTAGCTTTAGGCCACTGACGGGGTCAGTCTGGGTGATACCTGTCCCAGGATCAGGTCGGTGAGGCCAGATTTCTTCAAGAACAAGGCTGCATCGGTGGCCGCAACGTGTCCGCTTCCAGAGGGGTCCACCTGAAAGGGGGTGCGAGCCTCTTTAAGCAGGAGGGGCAGAGCCGTGACAAGGCCAGCCAAAAGGAGAATGGTGGCTCGGGGAAAATAACCCCAGTTACTCTCAAATTCACAATGGCGTGCTGAAATTGCAACCTGGTGAAGATTCTATAGCCTATAATGACTTGAGACAAAATTATATAACCAGCCAGAAACTGACAATTTATATCGTAATATTTGCCTTGTGCTGGATTGCGGCAAGGCTTTAATTGCAGTAATCAACCTCAAAATATGAGGCCAGCTAGGAAGAGCATTCATTATGAGGGAGGGCGGAGGGGGGCTGCCAGATAGATGTGCATAGCGACACCTGTGTCAGCAGCATCGGCAGAGACGCCGGGGATTCATACAAACTCTGTAAGAAGCAGCCCACGGAGACTGGTGATTGAACAGTCATTAAAATGCACTTTTATTATTGCATGTTAATTTTCACAAAGCTGCAATTTCTTACACAGGAGTCATTAATCAGTACGCCTACAATCCAGCTGCAGCTGTGTGTGTGCCTAGCAACCGTCTCTGACTGCGTGAAGGTAAACAGAACACATGGCTACAGGAAACTAAATCTGATGCCACTTTAAGTTTGTCTCCCATGTCAAGATGCAGGAAGCACTTCAAATATAGATAAGCTTATAGTAACTATGACTATGCTGTAATTATCCATCCATCACCCAGCCGGGATACAGGAGTCTGGAGCTTTACCCAGGACGTAAAGGGCACCAGGCTGGGGTACACCCTGGATGGGAGGCCAGGCCACTTAATACACACATGCCAGGCTAAGAAAGCGTGAATCAGCTAACTGCACATCATTGGCAGGGACTGCTGGGGACCTGAAATACGAACTAGAAGAGGCGGCACTCATTACTTTTATTTCTATCACAAGACAAGGGATACTACAGATCATTATATTGATATGGTTCACATGTGAAGACCCCAGTGAATATAGCAAGGACCTAGAACATTAACACACTTTTCATAAAATTCATTTAAAAAGAACATCAAGCAAAAACACGCAAATATCTGTTACTAAGGCGAGCAGATTACATTTATCGGAAGTGGTGCAAAGCTTTTCCCTCACTCTTATTCCCCTGAAATGGCCATTAATGAGGTCATTAGTAATTTATGGCAGAGGAGGCACTTAGAAAGAAAGGCACGCTCAAGAGCGCACCCGTGCATCATACGTCACAGCCACCCCCCACCCCCCCAGGCAGAGCCGCACCGGGCGGGGCGCCCACTTACCTGCCGATAGTACTTGTCATAGACAGGATTTCCACTGGAAAGCTGGGGAGGAAAGCAGAAGACAGACAGTGAAGCAAACAAATGAAGGAAGAGCCTGGAAAGGATTCGGCGGCGAACAGTCACTTCCTGTCCGGGCTGTGATTTACGCACAACCCTCCCCGTCGGCAGGCTTTCGCCAACATCAGGCCGCTCGTTATTAAAGTTTCATACTAAACATTCAGTCATTGTTGTTGAGATAATGAAAATTCAAATGTTATGCTAAGTTCTCCTGTGCAAACAAAGAGAAAAAAATAACCAAAGTGCTCAGGGGCAAACTGTCCTGTGACTTTTAATTAAAAGCAATTATAACATTATGACAATTCACCCATTCAGAGTTTATGACATGCAAACTGATCATAAAAGCAAGACTGCTTAAATAAAACCGGGCAAGCAACAAAACCATACTATTTTCATTTCACTTTTTAAATGAGATTTCATAACATTTCACCAGTGTTGCTATAACTGTCAAATACAGCAAGACTGCACAACATCCCTACATTACACTATGAAAACTTACAAGAGGCACAACTGTAAACTGGGTTTTTGGTCACGGAAAGAACAGGAAAAAGTCAAGTATATGACAAAGGCACAAAGACACAGAGGACACAAAAAAGGCGGCAAATTTTTCAAGAGAATGGTGGGGGGTATAATCACCAAAGGATAAACACACTTCCCAAATAAGAGAATGCAAAGAATCTAGATAAAGTACATTTTTGTAATTCCTAACACTGATCAACCAACTCAAAATGAATTCCACTTAACTTGCCTTTGGATGATAAGTCAAGAACTGAGGGAAATTTCAGAGGTCTAATTAACTGACTTCAGTCTGTTCATGTGAATTCAGAGCTTTTAACTATAATAAAGCTCTTTTAGACAACTCCAGAAAACTCTAGTAATTCAAGACACACTAATAGGGAGCAGCTATTCCAAAACATTGGATCATTTCCAATGGGATGCACAAGAAATTCTCACAGACATTTCCCAGAAGACAACTGGTCGGATTTTATTTTTCCATACTGGATTGCATTTGTATTTGATAAACACACCGTGATCCTTAACAGGCTGAATCACCCAGCAAACAAGCATATTTCTAGCCAACACTACACAGATCAATCACTACTAAAGGCCATGACAGGATTTCAGAGATCTCCAATGTACAAACAACCATAATTACAGTCAGCAAGCAATGCAAGAAATGAGCACTGATTCATAGCTATTGTTGTTATCTAGACAAATCACCCACAGCACTTCAAAAACAAAGCAAGGTCTACTCCAAACAATGTGACTAAAACAAAAACAAACAAACAAGGGTGTGAAAATAAAGATGAACGCCACTGTCAGTGCAGGAAGGATCATCAATAATGTAAAGACCATGCTCAGAGAGCACGCATCTGCAGGAATCTGCTGAACAAGTACAGAGCACATGCACCTTCCTAAACTTGATTGCATGCATTGGGAGAGGAAAAGGGCAGTTTTGCTGAAATTAAGAAAAACAAAAAACAGCAAGCAGGAAACTTCCATCATTGCTGTCTGAAGTGGATGTTCTGAGCAGAAGCGGATAGGGTATTATGCTTTTCTACTTTTTTTTTTTTACAATTTTTTTTGTTCATTGGGGATGGTGTGTAGTTCAGCAGGCTAAGCCTCGGTGCCTGTGATCAGAAGGTCGCTGGTACAAGCCCGGTTTCGTGAGAATAGATCATGTCTGTGGGCCCTTGAGCAAGGCACTTAACCCCCAGCTCTATGGGCGCTGCTGCAGGTGGCCGCCCTTTGCTGCAAAGCTAGCCCTCACCTACATGTGTGTCTGTGTATCATGGAGAGCAAGATGAGGTAGGCGAAAAGAGAATTTACCCATGGGGATCAGTAAAGTGTTATTATTATTCGGGTGTCCTCTATCAACAGTACCAGGTCCCAAAGCCCTGTATCAATTCTTTACATTTTAGCACCCGCTTTTCCCACCACAGACAGCACTTCAACATAAGAATAATTTAGTATTTAACCTTTTTCAGTGAGTATATAGCTTACCATTGGGGTTACTGGAGTGGGGGGTTCAATTTCCAAACATACTGCAATATTTGATCAAAAGTTTGCAGCACCGAATCCCAGAAGCAATTGCTGTTGAACCAATGAACAGGGTAAGTATACCAAGTGGCAAATACTGGAGCTATAGAAAGACTCAAAGCGCATAACTGGCATACTAAAGTCTTAAGATAAAAATGTGTGCCAAACAAATTCCTCGGTAAAAATAAAAACTTCTGTGACATGGCTTAAATAAAAAAATCATTTATCATGTTCTCCTCTATCTCTACCCCTAGCCAACGCACTTCCCTTCATAAACAATTGCAAGCCTAAAAGAGCTGACAGCCCATAACACTGATGCTTTGTGTCTCCCCTAAATTGCACAGCAGTGAGCATTTCCACATCATTCTCCTCTTGGAGGTTTCAGCACATACTGTTATTGCTAGTCCATCGGGCTGTTCGCTATTCCTATCACAGTCATTTGCCTGCTGCCAAGAGATTAAGCCAGCGGCTAACAGCACATCCAGTACAGGAGAGGCCAACCAAAAAAAAAGGCATTAAATTAGAAAAAAGTTAGAGGCCAGGGCAGATAAAGTTTCAGAATAGAGTGCAAATTCACTAACAGACCAACTCCTGCCCCTGTGCATCTTTGGAGGAAGCAGGTATGATATTTATATAGTCCTCCTGGACCTAGAGAACAGAGATCTATAGGTTTGTTTAGCTAGTTTAGTTCATGTGACACTGTACAGTGACAGACGGTGCTAGAGAATAGTTTGATACACCTATGGGTGGTGTTCAGATCTACACCTGAGGAATGAGCCTTAGGACCATCTCCGAAAAGACCAGCATATCAGCACACAAAAGCAAGTTGATTATAAACCATGATACCAAATCTTGCCCTTATCTGACTTATCTGATATTATGTATTTCAATACAAAACCAATAAATACAACTGAATTGAAGCATTTGTCTGAAGCAAATATATACAGCAATGATCCTTCTGTCACAATAACCTGTGCTGTCAAACTTAACGGTTTATTCCTCAGGCCAATCTAAGTCAAACTGGATATTTTATCTGAAACAGTAAAATTAAATTAGAAACGTCTTAGAGTGCAATGGTTTCATTTCTTCAAAGTGGCAAGGCAGGGGAAATACCTGCGCTGTTAAGTTCTCTTTTAACTTTCCAGTTGCAGAAACTTTTTAAAAATAAAAAATAGCATTTGTTACGACGGAAAAAGCACACTGGAAAGCGAAACAACAAAATAAAATGCTTGTTTGGCTATCGCCACTCTACATGAGAGTCCAAGGGTAAGAGAGCACTGGCGCCGGTTTTATTTCCAGCCATCGTTCAAATTTTTTACCAACGTTTCTCCCAAAAGCTTCGTTTTTCGCAGCATAAAAACGAGTAACTTCACTTGAAGTTTCTAAAATATATACCGCTTACATTTTCCTCGGTCCAGGTGATCGTCAAATCAAAATGAAACAAAAGGGATTTTTGTAATATCCATCTCTATTATGAGATTCATTTTCTAAATATGTAGTAAAAAAAAAAAAAAAAAAAGACCCACATACCATGGTTCAGCACCAGAACCGACTCGGCGACCCACACCGCCGGACTTCGGTGTGCGGAGTCGGGGGACATGACGGGCTGTCGATATGTATAACCATAAAAAACCACATAACACACACTATGCATAACTAATAACGACGAAATAATCTACAACCATAGACACACACACACAGTATGGTTTGCATCATACATAACCATACACATCACATAAACACTATATGTAAGCAATAATAGCCATACAAACTATTTTAAATCTACATAGGGCTACACATCGTATAATTTGTAAGATATCTAAACATATACCCATACACAATCATACGCACACTACATATAAAAACATAAACTATGCAAAACCACACACATATATATATATATACACACATACATATACACACGCACATACATCATATAGCTTGCATGATCATATATACACATAACCTATATTACCGTAAAAACTCATTAAGACACTATGTAACCAATAATAACCACATAAACAATATCTAAGCACACCATATGGTTTGCAAGATCATATACAAGCATATACAATCAACCACACACACTATAATATATATAACTACATAAACTATACAATAACACATATATACAGACAACAAAATTATATATAAACACATATAGCCACATAACCCAGGAAATCCGACATAACAGCCGAGCAGTACTGAGCAAAGGGCGGCTTGACAGAACCGCACCACCCGAGACCCGCACGGTCCTGCCGGGTGGCCGAACTCATCTGGGCGGGGGACGAGTGTCCAACAAGTAGTCGGATACGAACTGGTACCGGGCAACAGGGACGGCAGGGACGCTCCACACAGAGCCGAGGGGCTCCCATACAGGCGGACGGGCTAATTAGCTAACTAGCTAACTAACCCACGGAAACATGCGTCTGCGGGTCACGGCGTTGGCGAATAACCGGCCCGCGTTTCCTAGAGGAGCCGCCAAGGACGGCTCGGGAGGAACGGCGGAGGGCCCCGGATAAGCAATAAACGGGGGACCGTTAGCCGGCCGGGTAACCAGCTAACCAGCTAAGCCTAACCCCACCGACGTCCAACGGGCTTGACAGCCCCGTAGCCACCCCCACAACACGGAGCATACCGCGGGGGACACCAGCCCTAGCTCCTGACCGACCACTCGCCGACTGAACAATTTTCCAAAGAAGAGAAGTTAAAATGAAAAAATACGGAACGGAAGAACAGTGAGAAAAGTTTCACAGGCACCCAGAGTGACACGGAGCAGCTACGCCCTTACGCAGTCCCATAAGAGACCGAGAGGAAACTTTTCTCCCCCCGATCGCGCAAACTTCCAAAAAGAAGCGCCCGGGACTCGGCAATCGCACGGCAACTCGGCGGTCCACTCCGGCCGGACACCGGGCAGTCCACAGCAGCTCCAGGAGAAGCCGCAGGACGCGCCGAGAACGACGCGTAGCGCTTCGGAGACGGGATTACCTGAGTCAGAGACAGACTGGCAGCCATAATGTTTCTGCTCCCACTAGTCCATCCCCACGTCGCACTAGGCGAAATAGGGGCGGCTGCGAAACGCGGCGCTGGACTTCCCTGCGACTGGAGTCGCTGCGGACCGGGTCCGAATCAGACACGCCGCCCGAGTCGGTCCGCAACCGCGCGTCCGACACGGCTCCGTTTATCTGGAGAAGAAAAGGACTTTATTTTTCTACTCAGATCGTGTATTAAATGCACAAGTCGGACATGCCCACAAGTACAAGGCGAAAGCCGAGGCACGCAGTCACATAACACTACAATGATATTACTTCCAATAAAATAAAGTACGCATAAAATGCAATATTATTTTGAAGTGTCTGTTATTAAAGAATATCGAGAGAAAATGTAATGAGTACATAAGCCAATTTTAAAATTATATATTCATGTACCTAAATGACCATATTATTCTCATATCATTTCCGAGAACTATATTTTATGATACAGCAATTGGATTTATTATAATGGAACATTAAACGTGTAGTAATCGAAGTCGATTCTCTATTAAATTTAAGTTTCTCAGTTTTAAAAACGTATTATCTATTTAGTTCCCGTAAAGATTCTAAAACATTTTAAAAGTAATATTTCACAATTTCACAAGTTTTAACGTCTTCACCGTTTCAACTGTTTGCCTAGACCTTTTAATACTATATCCGTTCAAAATTTAGTGCTCATGATTGTCACATTATCGTCAGACGCCTTTAATCACTATTCACATCTGCATTCAACTGTCTGACATCCATGTACCTTGAGTAAGACACACACAAACATGAGCGTGGTAAGTGCATATTGTTATATATAACAGCATGCCTTTGGATTACGGGAGGAAACGAATATTTTTAGAGGAACAATATCACATAATTCGACATGTGGGTTTGTTTAAATAAGCAGTTTTATTCCTTCATAACGATGTACCGCAGAACAATGTACCGTTAGTAAAAACACCGGACAAATAACAATAGATGGTATGGTTTTACATTTATTTTGTACTGCAACAAAAGTACCATATCATGTACGACATAGTGAGCACATTCCTCCCTGCCAATATAGTATAAAATATATATTTTTAAAAAGGACTAACGTCTCGTTGGGGCAAGTCCAAGGTTAAACGTACAGCAGTGCAAATTGACAATAGAGAGAAAAAAAAAAAAAAAATCAATGAAAAGTTCAGCGTTCTTTATATGAGGGATTTGCCATCTTATCTGAATATGAACACCCCCTTTGGGGCAGGAGTGAGGGTCTGGTTTGCCACGGAGAGGTCTGGGGCCCATCCCAAACTGAATGTTTTGCATAAATGAGACAATCATGCTGGAAGTCAGCTTCCCGATAAAGTTTTGGCTCAGCTCACGTTAAACTTAAAGAGAAAAAGAACCTTAAATTAATGAGTTATTGTTATTGACAGTGCACCATTTCAAAAAATAATTTATTGAATTGACTGGAATGTCAGGAGTTTTAGGGAGGGATAACAGACCCATAACGAACATCTGAGAGATGGGATGACCAGTCAGTCTTAAAAATAAAACTGGGGGAAAAATAAATGTTTACACAAAACATCACAGAAAACCTTCCTGACCCACAATCAGCCAGAGAAAGACTGAGGTGGGGTTGGTGGGGTGGCAGGTATACCTTTCAACACAAAGTGTCTGCTGAGTGGGATGGACGCATTTGCCCCACTGAAAGAGGGCGATGTAAACCGAAATCCTTTCGCGTTAGTTTTCTTTAAATGGCTACAGTACGGTATGAGCAAACGACTCCAACCCCTGCAAACCCACACTAATGGAAAGCCCAGAAAGGTGGATCTTTAATCACCCCGGGGTGTTGTAGAGAGAAGGGGACCCAGTGGTTCTTCTGTGTGTTTATAGCTCGTCTTTGGGACTAGAATCTGTTTCTTCTTCCTCTTCTTCTTCTTCATCCTCCTCCTCCTCCTCTTCTTCCTCATCATCATCATCATCTTCTTCCTCCTCTTCCTGTTCCTCATCTTCTTTCCCTTTCTTTTCCTCTTTCAGCTTCTCTTCTTCCTCACGTTTCTTCCTTTGCTCCTCCTCCTGGGTCTCCTTCATCATCTTCTCAGGATCCTGCACACAGGAAAAAAAAAGTGCATGAAGACATTTGAATCTTACGCACACCAGTGTCGCCCAAAATTAAATACCAGATAAGGAGCAACAAAGATGACCTAGAGTCCTCCTAGGAAGTGGTCTGTGATCCCAAATAATGGTAAGCGCTTCCATAAAATCTCAAACTGTACAAATATCCGCTTAATAACTAACCCAAACCAGCACAGAGTAATATAACTAACAAGATGCTTTAAAATTCACCTTAGTTAAGCCCCAGGTCTCATTCCCTACTTCCTCAGCAAGTTTTGGATCGTTGGTGATCAGGAAATTATCAAAAATGGTGCCAGATTTCACCTGCAACAAAAACACACAGTCATTTTGAGGGGAAAACTCTTGCAGAAATGAAGCACACATACTGTTACAGCCTTTACAGTTACTGAAAACAGATCAAAACATTGCTAATGAAAAGCTAGAGTGACTGGAAGCTACAGTGGACATGGAGGTCCTGCATGAAACGTGCCGCACCTGCCAGAGGTCCAAGCCGATGACCCCAATGCTGTCGTAATTGTAGATTTCAGGATCTGGCGTGTATTCTGGATTGTCAATTTCGGGGTGCACCCACTTTCCTTTGTAGGCGGGGTTGTCGATCTGACGAGGTTTCCATTCACCCTGATGATTGGGGGAAAACAAAGAATGCATGTGACCTCAAATGGTGAGTAAGTAAATAATCTGGTCACTAGTGATGTGCCAAATGAAGCTTCATGAACCATTTGCTGTATTTTCTGTCACCACTAGATGGTGCTCTCTGTTCAAAAAAAGGGCTTAAAGCATGGCCCAAAGTAAATCAAGAGCACCATCTAGTGGGGTCAGAAAATGGTTCATGAAGCTTCATTTGGACATCACTATTTGTCACAATCTACCAAACCGCTTTTGAAAGAAAAGTGGTATGACTTGGTGATTTAAGACAGATATGTGCTGTATTAAGTGCACTTAAATGGCTTTACAGCTTACAGATTAGCCTCTCTGTACAATTAATGTAACAGCACTCCCACACACTGAAAATATTGACACTAGACTATTCAAATTATAAACCTGACCTCTAATGGTAATTTAATACAGTAATAACGTGGTTCTGCTCCAAGTCCCTGGGATGACTCACCACTTAAGATACCCGCTGACCTATGCCTTGCCTTTTCCTGGAACCTACCTTGTACTCAGGATTCGTGATCATGGGAGGTTCCCACTCCCCATCCATCTCATCGTCCCAGTCCTCAGGCTTCTTGGCATCGGGGTCGGGGATGTTTTCTGGCTTATCCCAGTCCTTCCAAAAAGAAAAGCACATGAATTTATATTACATTTGCCTTGACTGAAACAAGAAAGTCCCTGTTTATAAGAGGAATAAGAGGAATAATTAAGTCATGGTTTGGAAACAGTACAATAAAAAAAATACAATGGAAGGCTTTTAAATTCCAATTGAAAAGCAAGTTTAACAGATTCAAAACATTACAATTAAGAAACATCAATTTGCCTTGCAGCTCAAATGAACCCACCTCAGGCTTCTTATCATCTGGATCATCTACTTTCTCCCTCTCATCCCAGTCGTCCGGCTTCTTGGCCTCGGGGTCCTTGATCTTCTTGGGGGGCAGGAGGTCCCAGTCATCCTCCAGATTGCCTGACTCCACTTTCTTATTGTCGATTTTCACCTCGTAGGTGTTGTCAGGGTTGACAATAAGGGTATACAAATGGGTGTATTCATCATCCTGGAGAAACAAGAGTGAAATGTTAGATATCTACTGCTCAACCCAAAATATCAAAGAGAAGTTGATTTTTTTTTTTTTTAATCTGATGCATTTGCTCATGGTAAGAGATCTATACACACACACACAAATCAATTTGCTGTATTATGATAGCTCTCCTGTTTCTCCCCAAGATTTCTTCTTTACCATTTCAAAAAGGCTGCAGAACTTTATTTTCTGACATACCTTACATCTTATGTCTTTGTTGATCAAGTGATTCTTCCCCTTGTAGTTAAATATCACATGGACTTTTTTGGTTCCAGGGCCACAAATGTCAGGGCCTAAGAGAACAGGACACTGAGATTTTAAAATCCGCTGATCACAAAGTGGACAGATGTCCTGAAATCCCAATACTGAAGCAGCAGCTGGGGGTCTCACCAAACATGATGTTGTAGTTGGAGTCCCCATGCATATCCTCCTGGTTGAGACCTGACGGGAAGAGCTTAACATAGCCCCCACCGCAGTCGATGCTCTGCTCGTGCTTCACTGTAAACTGCACAACTAGAGGTTGGCCTTTGTTGCTGAATTCCTCAAAGTGGGATGATAGAGAGTAGAAACGGGCATCCTGGCTGGTCTGAAGGCCTGGATGTTCACAAATTAAAAAAAACAAAAAAATATAAAAAATCATGTTAACCTTACACACAATACCACCATTAAGAAGATGCCCACCTCTGACCCGTTTGATCATAGTGAAAACTAGGAAAATTACCTTGGCACAACAATAAAACTGATTTATTGGGGTGGGGAGGAGGAAACACACTTGTAGAGAGACAAATTTCATTGCTATAAAGCAAAAAAACTGAACTTAGCAGCAAAACGCCATGCGCATTGGAGAATATGTAAACCTGCATTTAAGCAGTAAACATTTCATTCGGGATTTTGTAATATTTTGAAGAGACAAACAAGACAATTAATCCTTAATCTCACCTTTATCTTTCTCTGCGTCCCCATAAAATTTGCCAGCGCTCAGGATGAACTTGCCGTAGTCGGACTTGTGTTTGGATTCGACCCATCGACTTTTCCATGCATCTGTGATTAGACACATCTTTTTAACGGCGCTGTATTATCACACCGTTAACCCCGAAGCAGCATCCACCCCAGGCGGGACCACAGCGACTTGCACCGCGTCAATCTGCAGCTAGCTGCCGTGAAGGCATTTAAACCGGAGAGGGTGGTAAAAGCATCAAGGACGGTATACCGATCAGCACCAATACCGACCATACCCGGCCGTCACAGCCCTTGTGGTTTAATCTGTAAGCCGAAGGGCTTCCATCAGCAACCCTACCGGCTAATAAGCACCATCATTTAACTATACATTAAGTAATTTGCAATCCTAGTGAAAACCCCGAGTATGTATAATCAGAACAGAACAGCACAGCAATTATATATATATATATATATACACACACACACACACATGTACATACATATATATATATATACACACATGTACATACATATTATATATATATATATAA
>JAAGVU020000032.1:9989751-10003473 GCA_011763525.2 Mormyrus iriodes
GACAGGACCCAAAGGAAACAGAGAAGGAAAAAAAGCGGAAACACGGAAAGAAGAGAAAAAAAAAAAAAGAAAAGAAGAGAGGGGGGGGGGGGGGGGTCAAGACTACAAAGCCTGTGCCTCAGATCACAAAATGGTGGTTGCAGTTTCATCACCCTTTGGGTCAAGAGTAGCAAATAGTAGTCATCACTGCAGCACAGCTGTATTTTCAGTAGTCAGCACATGAAGTTAAAAAAAAATAAAATCATTCATTCATTATACTCACACACACACACACACACACACACACATAAACACCCCAACTCACCTCTACCCGAAAGGGAAGTTCCAGTCCCCGTTTTTCAAAGCTCGCCGTGACATACAATTCCACTTGAACAGACACATTCTGACCATAAAGCTGAAAAACAAAGTCACGTGCAATATAAGAGCATCGCACTTCAAATTTATATTAATAAAGCAAAACATCCCATCACTAACATATTACATGGCGACCAGAGCGACAGGCACATCCAGAGCCAACACTTCAGCATAACCGAATGCGCTAACGAGGTAACGTACAAATGCTGCGGTCCAGCTGAACTCTTAACCCGTCATTCCGAGCTCCTAGTCGGACATTCCATCCGGAGCGCCCCCTGCAGCCGGAACTTAGCACGTACGTCTTATTTGTGGGTCATTAAATCTGTGGACGAGTTGCTACCGAGTTTTTTTATGCGAAAAAACACCACGTAAGGTTATCAACTGATACTGCTAACAATGGTTAATTAACCGGACTCGAACAGAATTTCTTGCTTAGTCGGATAATTTGTCGAATTTAAGGTAGTCCAGGCTAAGTTAAAGTGATCGAAGAAAGCCCATTTAATCCGACAATGTATCCGGCTAAGCAAGTAATTGGTTCAAAAGTGGTTTTGCTAAATGGCTTTCCGACTTGTGCTGGAACGCGTTTAACTCGTGTGACGTCATTCCCAGTTCCGACCTCCGAGGTAAACGCAACACAGCATTAGGGTCTGAGCGCATGGTCAGCCCTCCACGCAGCAGCCCTTGATCACTTTCCGGGTGGTTAAGAGCCTTCCGATCACCGGCACAGAGGCCTAACCCGCTGAGCCACATACTGCCCCAATCAAAAGCAAGTTATTTTTCTGGCGCATTTAGTACAAATGATCCAACAAACGAAAAGAAAAAAAAAAAACAAAAAAACGAATCTCTGCCTACCGTAAAAAGCAGTTTGCAAATGATAGTCACTGTAATTTAGTGCGATTATGCCGACTAAATTACAGCACTCTATATCCAAGGCATACAAGACAAACCGCGAAAGCCTCATGTAGCAAACTCAAAGACCGGTCGTTAAAGACGTAAAAGTGCAACCTACACAGGACGAAAAACACCCGCACGGTTTTTATTAGACAGAGCTTAAACAGACGGATAAACCCGTTCTGTGGTCCTAGGCCGACCGGGAAGCACGTGTCCGCTAGTGCCGGGTCTCCATGCGTATACCGCCGAATAAACCCCAGCGATCGTATTATGAAAAGGGCTATGCACTTACTACATGTCAATTACAAATAATGGAAACTAATAACAAGCGCTAAATAATCTTTTATTATACACGCATGCATGCTCAAGACACTCACCCCACGAAACCCATGAATGAATAGGAAGAGGAAGAGGCGGCTACCTTTTTTATACCACCCACACCGCAGTGGCTTATGGGAACATTCTTTAGAAACTGCCCGAAACTTAAAGTATCAAAGTATATTAAACGTCAACAATACAAAAAGCAGTGTCTGTGTTCCTTTGGCAGAATGCACAAATATAATAAGGTGTAAAAGAAATTGCGTTTTGTTGATTAACTTGGCTTGAACACGTCGCAGCTAAAAGTACTTGTGCGCACTGACGTCTCTCTGGGATTGGATTGAGTCACGTATTTCTACAATTTAAAAGTGGCAACATTATGCATGACTAACCTCAAATGTAATCTACTCTTAGTCTACTAGTATTGTCATAACATGAAATAAGGTAGGAGGGGTAGTTTATTCGCAAATCTTTTGTCATAAAATGCAGCCCTGAAATTATGCATGTACCATAAGTATACTCCAGAATTAAAATCTATATTTAAAGTATGTCTATGTAACAGACACTACGTGTAAGGATCTGGGCTGAAACGGGTCCATTTTCGGACTCCCATGAACCTTAGCGGCTATTGTTTGATTACATGCATTATGGTTAATATTGTTGTGGTATTTTGGGCTTATTAATTTTTGTTGTGGAATGTATTTGTTTTATGTTGTAGTTGTTTTGGTTACGCTTGTCTGGGCGGGGCATGTTGTTCATTTGAGTAAGGTAGCCTGCTAATCTTAGAAGCAGTTTTAGTTTATAGGGTTTTGAGTGTTGCATATTGTAATACTCCCTTTCAAAAAGGGTAACAGTCGCGTTTATCATTACATTGCTCTCGAACTCCCCCTGTTGGTTAATAAAAATCGCCTGCAAAGATATCCACCGTACCTTCCAACTTTGTCCGCCATTTACACTTTTTGCCTAAAATATAATTTCTGAAGAAAGTTATGTAAACTCCCTTAACTATCACAGAATACAAATAGTATCATCATTATTAAAAAATGTACACATTTTTACAATAGCAGAAAAACATTTGAATTTGTGACAATACCAAGCCTGTGTGTCTGTATCAATAGCAACTGTGGTCAACAGTTTCACCAGTACTTCAAACATAAAAGGTAAACTCATAGAGGTTTAATATTTGCATCATTACACATGAGAATATGGTACAATCAATTATGATTTGAAGAAAATGCAAAATAAAAATACATTGCTTTGATTGCTCTTTCAAGCAAGTAATACTAAAATGAATGGCAAGGCCTCAATTCAATATTCATTTACAATAACAATATAGAAAAGAAAGGAAATTGCTTCGGAATCACCGCTTTCTGCAAATTTCAAAATAATACGCCTAAAAAAACAAAACCGAGCTATCTACACCGTTGTGTAAAAAATGTTAGCGGAAGCGAATTCAATTATACTTTCTGCCATACGTCTGAAGGGCCAATCTGCCCTTTCCACATAAGAACTTTGGCACTGTCAGCTTGCAGGCCTTCCTGTTATGTCCATAACCTCCGCTAACTGACCCAAAGACATAATGTGAAAAGACCTGGTCAGCATCTTTTCTGTGAGTCTACAGAACAGTAATTTGGAGAGAAAACACCCTGAAACAAACCCAATTCCAAGCCGATGGCTTATTACCTCAACATTTTGTTTCAGGTCAAACATTTGACAAAGGCATCACCAGGAACACTTTTGAATTTAATTTTTTAATTTTGCATAAAGTTTTTCTTCACTTTGAAAGACTTAGTGGCAAAGCTTTAGCCTTTAGGATTAGCACTGTCTATGGCTGTGGTGCTTTTGTGCAGCTTCGTTTGTTGGGCACTATTTCTACAACAACACTCTGATGCCAAGGTATATATTCAGTCAGATACTGCAACAACATTCTAAAAACCCATCCTCTCCATTGGGGGAAAAAACAATAGTTTTATAAAACTATAATATTAGTGACTGCAGCTTATAAGTGTTTGCACAACTGACACTATAGTCTTCCTCATTCCTCTGTTAT
Organism: Mormyrus iriodes; assembly: GCA_011763525.2. Classification (NCBI taxonomy): domain Eukaryota; kingdom Metazoa; phylum Chordata; class Actinopteri; order Osteoglossiformes; family Mormyridae; genus Mormyrus; species Mormyrus iriodes. Next base: position 9,993,365 of record JAAGVU020000032.1, read on the forward strand.
ATTTGTATAATCTATACATTTTATATATATATATATATTATATATATATATGCATGAAAAGATAATGGCAATAAATGCAGATGGAAACTGATTATATCTTGTATTTTCCAGTGTGAGGAGGAGGAAAGGGTTTAGTTTCTGATTTGTCATCAGTAAACTCGTGTCCTGAAACAGATATCAAGTCCTCAATGCCAGTAAGGGGGAAAAAAATTGTACACATATAATGATAGACAAGCCAACCCATCTTCCCCTATGGTGTCATCTATAAGGCCTTTGAACTCCTGGAGATGCAGCCCTCATCTTTGTCACCAGTTTCCCTGAGTTACAGAATGCTGTTGTTTTCAAGGGTTGTTTTTGATCTAATTATCCCCATTGCCCCACTTTGAGGAGAAGGAGACCCTTGAGGGAACTTCCAGCAAGATTGGTGAGTGCTTGGCTGTGTTATGGACTTCCACGTCACACTTGATTTGGTCTTGACAGAAGCGTCGAGAGTTTGCGATCAGTGGACACGAGGTTGTTGAAAAGGACCACATTTTTTTCTTAATAAATGCTGGAAATGCAGTGCTGAGAATGACTTTGGTCATCAGTCCTTGGGACGGCTTGGATGAGAAATGGTTGATATAGTTAAGACAGTTAAGACTGTCTTTTTGCATCTGTTGCCTCAGCATCTCTCACTTTGTGCCTTTTGTGGCTAATCTTTTCAGCAGAGGTTCGTCATAAACCCAGCACTCTCCATCCTCGTGGAACAGCTGCAAGAAATATGTACACGCACAGTTGAATAAATTGCCCTCTTCAAACAACAAGACTCAATACTCAACCTTCTACAGACCTAGGAAAAATTCTAATAAAGAGTGAGGGTAAGACGATCCATTCCATGGGGATCCAATCCACTCCATGAATATGTCAGACTCTACTCATAATTCCCAGTTTTCATCAGCACTTTAACTGTGACAACCCTGCCTACCCTTTATTAGTAACAACATAACACCAGGAAAACACACATATTCTAAAGGCCTCATCTGATGGTAGATTTGACAGATATCTTTCAATTAGCAATGGTGGTGATCTCAAAGGCAAAATGGATTACACAGGGGAGCTCATTCACCTTTCTTGAATGGTGTGTGGTGCAGAAAACAGTCTGCATCATACATACTTAGAGACCACATGTTATTGGGCTCAGAGTTTCTTTGAAGTGTGTTCAGATTTTTATCTATCACTCAAAAACTAATAACATGTAGAGTTTGATTAAAATGCATGTGGCCTTCTTCATAATCCACTGATGCTTCCAATAACAGGTAGAACTTCTGAACAATCGCTACTGTTCAGTCGCATGTTTGGCTGCGTGTGTGCCAGCTCACCCGCGTCTCCCACTGCAGCTCCTTCTCCTTCCTCTCCCTGGCCTCCGCCCTCTGCTTCTCTTCCAGTCGGTGCTTGGCCTCTGTTGCTGCATCAATGTCTTTCAGCTTCAGGTTCACGGTGACGTCCCTCCACAGGCTAGAAGACAGCATGATTAATGGTACGGTCAGACAAGGGCGAGTTTCTGTCCGCTCACTGCCTGGGCGTGATTCACTCACTTGCGGGACTCATACTCCAGCTGATCTTCCAACTTCCTCACCTTCTTCTTGATGATGCCAATTTTTTTAGTGTCAATGAACAGGGTATTTTCCTGTATGAAGAAAAATTAATTCAAAAAAGCTTTTCCACTGATGAAACTCAGCTAAGGAATTTGCTGCCCAAGTTCTGTGTAACCTGCTCAATCAATCCACTACACACCAACAAATCATCTATGTGGGAACCGGGTCACCTGACAGCCTCTGCCTGGGATGGTTACACCCTCCTAATCAGGTTTACTCCCAAAACAGAGAAGGAACTAGTAGAATCACCATTATCTTCAGTTATTTTTATTTTGGTACAGTGGGAGAATCTGTCAGAGAAGCTGGTCACTTGTGAGTTCCTGTTTTTAAAATAACTGATTTTTGGCAAACGAGTCACTTTCATTTCTCAGTTTTTACACTAGCGAAAGGCCTGGTCACCAATCCCTTTCACAGGCAACTTCTAAGTTTTTTTAAACGGATTTCTGCATTATATGTGAATCTGACAGGTGCATTTCCTGTAGTGGGAAAGCTGACTGGTCTGGACCAGCCTGAACTCACCCCTGATGCCCATTTTGCATACATCACTCCATTCCACTCGCCCTCAATTGAGCAGAATGGCTTCTTGTCGTTCGGGGAGCTGCCAGCAGGGAGATGGGGTAAAAGAATCATTATTTGGAGGTCTGAGCTAAAAGCCTGACAGCGCGGGGGCTCCATTTCCCAGGCGCATGCTTACAAAATCTCTGCCGTTATCCTGTGCTTCTTGCCGCCGTAGAAGGGCTTGGTGTGGAACACGATGTTTGCACTGTAGCCTGATTTCGAGCAGGAGATGTTGCATTCGCCACCCAGCTCCACCCAGGGGACCGTCAGAATCGACCTAGAATGAGCACCCCGCCCCACCGTCACACGGTGTCACCTTCCCGAATCGCACCCGCAGCCACGCCATGGAGGACCCTAGGCCTACCTGCCATAGCCGTTTGGGAAGGTGAGGATGTAGTGTTCATCGTGTTCCAGACAGGACACGCAGCCTTGGGGGGGGGGGGGAGCCATTAGTGTCCCACTAAATTAGAATGCTTTTACTGGTTACAAACACTGTTATAGAGAATAAATCGAAAGTATCAGCATCTAATTAATAAGAAGCATTGACAATAACTGATGTACCGGGCCCTTACCCTGGCCGATGTTATGGACTCCTATTGACATCCCCAGGAACTTTGACTTAGTCCAGATGTGGGCGTTGAACTGGATTTTTTTGCCAAAACACTCTGCATAGAATGCAGATACTGTGGGGGGAAAAGTGCAGTGTCACGATGGATCAGTATTACAGCGGATCAGCATCACCAAGCTCCGCCTCCTGGCCGCCACCAGCGGAAACTCACTGGGGGGGTGGTGCGACACCTGTTCCGCCACGAAAGACACGTTTGTCTTCCCACACCAGGGTACTGGGCCCTCCGATACCGGCTCCTAGCCAGAGAGGACAGGGAGAGTCAGAAGGAAGCGAAAGAACTCTGACACATCCCTAGTGTGAGTGGATATGAGAGCCTATAGGATCACAATGGCAGGGCTCATATAAATATATTATTTCTCAGTGGATTCCTTTGGGGGCCAAAGGCCTTGGCTCTATCCCCGTTGTCTCACCACAGGTGCCGTTTCCTCGCCCTCAGAAGGAAGATCCCAGTGACAGAGAAAGATTTCACCCAGGATGGGGTTGTAGGGCTTCTTGGCCACCGAGCCTTTCCTTCCCGCGTGAAAGGCAGACAGGTACCACTTGACCACATGCACCATGCGATCCCTGGGGTCTGCCTGGTCTGCAATACTGTGAGAGATTACACAGGGAACAGGGTCAATCCACAAGGGTCAAAGGTCAAGGGGCATGGAGCATGTAAAATAAGTCTCTGCTGGAAGAAGACATGGACACCGAATCTATTAACTGACAACCATACCTGACAAACAAATCCGGGTGTGCAAAGAAATCTGCGTACATCTCCAACAGCGATCTTCTCTCCAGAATAAACGTTGGCAGGACCACCTGCGGCAGAGATGACGGTAAAATCAAAGTCCTACTAGGGGGAGCAAGGCATGCACCCAGGAAGATGAGCGCTCTGGTCTGCAAACAGCTGTCCTGCAGGGGCGGAGGCTGTTACCTTGGTAAGGTCCATCCCCAGCCGCACCTGGGACAGTAAGTGCATGATGACACTCTTGTGCTCCTCCACAGACTCGCCTTCGGCCTCGTCATCGTGATCGTCGTGGCTTTCAAACTGGTCTGTGGACGACATCGCTGGGGCATCAGCGCGCAGCCTAACATGAAATCCAGCAGTAGGGTCCTGGTCCCTATGCAGTCACACCATGCCAGCCTTTCGCACACAGCAGTCTCAAAAGGGAAGCATGTGTCACACCAGTTTAACCAGTCAGGAAATGATGTAACCTCAGAAACATAAATATGCTACTGCCCTCTTACGACAGTATTATAGATATCATGTAAAAATGATTCTCCACACATCTTAGTGTTTCTCAGCATCAGTGTAACGAATGGGAAGTGTGACAGGCAGCCAGTCTTAATTAACACGGCAGCTTGAAATAGTTAATTAACACCACAAACCAAGCAAGAAAAAGGCCAAACCAGTTTACGTTAAGTACCTTTGTTGTCACACGATCACAGATAAAGCCAACGTTTTGGTAGATTTAGTTATGTGAAACCAAAGAAGAATTGAAAAGGCTTGTTCCCCAAGTCAATGTTAAGAGGAAGCGTTTCGGGATGCGATTCTGATTCCAATAAACAGCAGAATCTCAAATTCCAAAAGTTGAAAGGAGAGGGGAGGGAACAGTGTGTGCGAGAGCGCCATCTCAAGGACGGTACCTGCATCCGTGGTGCCGTTGGACATGGAGGAGTTGAGGGAGTCGTTGGTGTGCGGTCGCTTCAAGGCCATCCCCGTGCCACTATGGGGTGTGGGACCGAGTGACAGGGAGGAACTAAGGCGAGAGAGAGGCCAGGAGGCGTTACCGTATGCAGCTCAGAAAGTACAGGGTCTGCCAGTACTTGCGAGTCAAGCGCACCGTAAAGGTATCGTGAGGTACTTGTTACCCTCATTCCTCTATTCATTATGATTTGTCTGAGCAAATGTCTAGGTGTCTTTCAAACAGACAACTTAATGAAGTCCAGTGTGGGCAAATCCATTCCTAACCCTCAATTTAAGGGTTTGGTTAGAGTAATGAGCAAACGCTTGTCGCCACTGACCTATCAATTACAAACAAGCAGCCCTAAATTGGGCTGCTGGCTGTCGTTTGCCCCCCTGACAGCCCCTGGGTGGAGGGACTCACTCTATACAGTGCTTGGGGGAGGTGCTGCTCCATTCATCGGCATCGTAGAACTCGTCCTCGCTGCTGGAGTAGGAGAAGTCAGGCACTGTGTTGGAGGAGAGGTTGATGTGGCTCGGGGTGGTGATGCTGCTGCTGCTGGGGGCCGAGGGCCCACTGCCTGCGGGGGGGGGGGGAGTGGGGGACGCCACTGCTTACTGGGAGGGTCTGGGTGGCTCTCAAAATCACAAATCAGAACCTTTATTGTTCGCCAAGTACCAAGTGTACAAGGAACTCCCGGTTGGTGCAGGTGTCAACACAAAGCGATACAGAGAAAATAAATAAAAACATACATATACACTCCACACAAGTAAACTTCAAGAAGGAAAGATGTAGAATATAACAGCGTAATATTAAAGTGCAACTCTGCATATGAGTACTGACTGCAATGGTGGAACTGGGAAAGGCTTATGGCATGGTATGAAGTTCAAGAATATGGGTACTAAGCAACAGCTAACAGCAAACCATAGTAACCAGTAATTACTGGTTATTGCAAACCAGTGTAAGTTGCTACAGAAACACACATAATTTTCATCATTTCAACTTTTAGTGCTACAAAAGACAACAATAACAATAATAAAAATATACACATAAGAATAAAAATTTTACAAATTTTCTTTCACGGATAAGCACCACGATGTGTATATAAATATACACAGACATACATGCACACACCACACCTTTCATTGATAATTCCATTTAAAAAGAAAAAGTGTGTTCTGATCACAAGTCCCAGGCATCCTTTACTGACACACTGGCTTTTGGGTGAGGATGTGTACCTGTGCTGTTTGGCGTGGGTGTCTGCAGGCTGCCCATCACTGTGATCACAGGTCCCACCGCTAGGGAGGAGGGCCGCTGCTCTGCCTTGCCCGTCTGTGCACTGTCTGCATGAACGAGGCGAGCAGATGCAGCCGCTCAGAACCCAGGGCAGGCCTACAGACCACGAGGACGCCAGACCACGTCCCAAACAAGGTCCGCAATGGGCCTGGGAATGTGTCCCTAAACCAGCGCCACACAACAATGACAAAAACTACAGAACCGACTGCACTTCTGTCAAGGGACTTGATTATATGCTGGGGCTCCATGACACGTGAACTTCAGGGTATCTGGGTGAAATGTTTTGAAAGACTGAAGAGACTTACTACAGGGCACATACAGAACCTAGCCGAAAAAGGAGAGGGGATTTACATCTACAGCGAGGTCAAAGGCAGCTTAACCTACCTGCAGGAAGGGTAGTCTGTGTTGGCATGCTGCTGACTACAGTGGTTTCCAGAGGGCTGGGCTGATATATCCCATCCACTGGGTTTATGGTGCTCTGCAAGCCAATGGTTGGGGTGGAAGATAGAGGTTGGAGACAAAAAGGAACCAATAAAGACGAGAGACATCATCTTCTAGACAAGCAACTCAAGCTGTGGGGAAACCAGGCCTGGCGCTGGTCTCTCTGAGTACGGCATCAGTACTGCAAACACATGGAGGGCTAAAATAGCAACACCAGCTCAGAATTCACCAGCAGAGCTGAGCAGAAACGAGTCCCTTCCATCAATCATACTGTGTCAAGCGACCTGTATGGATCATTCCACAGCACTGTAAGTTTATGCTCATCCTCCGAAAGGCAGACATACACTGTTAATCTAAGGCACTTTCCAAGCCACGCTGTTCACACATTAACAATCTAACATCATACATGATTAAGAGCTTCTAAAAGCTGTACCAGTACTAGTGAAGAGTGACACATCAAGCAGGAGCAGAAGCTCCTTTGGAAAGGCAGGAGACATGCTGAGGATGGTTTGAAGAGTGAGACCTAAGAGCGAGTATCGTGGTTTGAGAAGAAACACGTTCACACATACCCACATGTGAGGGGCTCACCATAAACACAAGACAGATATATGGCAGACATAGCAGTCTTAAAGTCTGAGATTAGGCAGTCACAAATGAGTTTGTGAATGCTGGGGTTTCTGGAGTTCTGCTTAAGTCCCCAAACTGCCCACGGGGTTTCTGAGAAGGGAGCGCCTACTCCAGACCAGCAGCTCTGTAACATGTTCACTGCTGGCTGGCATTCTGCTACAAATTATTTTGTCCTCTCTGTTCTTGAATTTCGTTGTGACACTTAAGGATGTCTCACCAGACTGCAGTTAGTCATTTACATAGAACCCCGCCAAGAGGCAGATGGAGTTCTTGGATTTGGACTTGGATCGTACTCTTTTTAACTAAACAAGAACAATAGCCAAAGTGCATTCCCATGACAAGAATGACCTTTAGAAATAAGAAAAAGATGAGAAACAAGTTTATCAAAGAACTACACGAAAGGAACCTACAGCCTGGTACAAACTCATGTGGCAAAAGGGAAAGATGTTCCAGAAACGCTGAAGAGCACTGAAGGCATTGCCCTCTCAGTGAAAAAATGCAAAGGTGTGAAAGGGATGCGGGAGTAAAGAGATTTCTACAATGCAAATCACAAGTGGATGTCCAAAGTGTCCGATTGGTCCCTTAGAAAATGGAGTTAGTTGAAAAAAGAAAGTAGAAGGTTTGCTGGTTTTGTTTCTCCGGGGGTCAGAACTTACTATCAATCCGTTTGAGTGTTGCTGTTCGTTACTTTGATCCTTAAAATTTCGAGAAGAAAACATTATTTGAAGAAATGATATGTAAACAAATTCATCAAATATCTGTCTGTCTGGAAGGGCAGGGGGACCATTTTAATCGTGTACATCTCATTTCAAGCACTAGTACTATTTGAGAGTCCAGACAATGTTTGTGCAAAAAATAAAAATGAATTACATTATATCAATGAACAACAATAGTAGTATATTAAGCTTTTGGGTTTTGTGCGGGAAGCTGATAAAATGTCAGAATGGGTTACAAGAGAAAGTAATAGGAGCTGAAATAACCAACAGACCACACTGTAACCCACAGACTAGCGTATCCAAAGACAAGCGTACATTAAGCAAGCATAAATCAAGAACACAGATATGTGACTGAATAGAAAGTGTTTACCTTGGCGATTTGTAGCAACACAATACAGTGCTTGATAGATTCTACCATACTCTGGGGGAAAAACAATAAAATATAATACAGTAAATAAGTGCTCATGTAAAAAAATGACCCTAACCAACAAACTGCAGCACAGTTATAAAAGAGGATCATACTCACACAGGTAGTTCCTTTTAGATTTTCGATTTTCTGTAAAGGGAACAAACACCTAAGTAAATAAAAGGGCCCGGGTGCTCAAGCGAATGAGTTTCATCTCCACACTTATGAAGATTTATCAGTGTTGATGCAAAATGGTGTCTTCGAGTGCCCAGCCACAGCAAATCTTCGAGACAAGTTGCATGGCTGTGAACCTATTAGGGTACTCGGGTACATTTCCTGCTCTGAACACAGAGTGAAACAGCAATTTGCATGAGCGTGCATCAAAAAAGCATGACCTCTGCATTTACAACTTACTCTGCGTGACTCATCCTCTTTGCAGTCCTTGATTTTTTCATCGAAAAGCTGCGAAAGCAAAAGTAAATAAGGGTTACGGAGAGGAAGAGAGAGAACAAGCAATGGAAACCAGAATTAAAAATCACGAGGGGCTCCTGTGCTCAGAGTCCAGAAAAGAACAAATGTAACCAATGACACAAGCCAGTAGCTATATACAAAAGTAAAAGAACAAACAATGACAGTGTAGGTTTGGTTAGGTCCTGCAAGTCTCCCTCTGCTCTCCGGGTTTATGGTTACTGAACAAAAAAGACAGGTCCGTCATAGCTGGCCCTAAACATGCCATACCATTTAATAAGCAATGAAGGCAGCGGGCTGATGGTGACGTTAAACATTAACTGCAATAAAATACTCGTACCTTTAGCTGGTCAATCAGAATCTGCAGATAAGCGTCCGCCTCGGCAAGTTTCTTATCAAAATCTTGAACGCTGGGAACGAAACCTGTCTCTGCCTCCTGAAACACAAAATAAGGAAATGAAACATAAAACACAAAGAAATCAAGGTTCTCCAGTTCCATGGAAGAGGAGGATATCTGAGTAGGAGGGAAACTGCCCTTTTTCTAAACAACCATCAATGAAATATTGCTGTGTTCGTACAAATTAATTAAAATCCACCCCTGAGCCAATCAAATGTGTTTCTTAAAGCTTTGTACTAGTGCAAAGCTTTGATTGGATGGTGTTTGCATACAGGCTATTCACAGGAGCAACACAATCCATCAACGTTGTCAGCAAAATCACAGGACTCCTATATTCACCACAGCAGCAGATCAACAACCAGCAAAAGTCATCGTGGCTATAGAGTCCTACATCTATCACATGAGTTCTACTTCCTTTCCTCTGTTGTCCTGTTTTTGTCACAGGTGTATATATTGTTCTCGCTGCTACATCCTTGCTGGTATTTTTAGGCCAACCATGCTAGGAAGGAGGCAATAAAAAAGTAAATTGTACAATTGAACACAACAAATATCACTGAAGCAAAGCCTTTAGCCTGGTCTTGTTAATCAACAAAGCTGGTGTTCTGCAACACTAATACTGCCTGACTTGCATTAGGTCCGGCTTGTGCAAGACAAACTTCATGTAAAATGTTTCAGTAGAGCAAAAATGTGACCTTTAGCAATCACAGAAAAACTCCCAGATTGTCGAAGGATGTCGTTCACCACAGGAAGCCCGTGACGGGCAGAGTGGCTACAGTAAGCCTGAAGATACCTAAGAGACACGGGTTTTGGTTTGATTTTTACAGTCATTGTCCTCATTTAGGTCAGGGTTTCCCAACCCGGTCCTTGGAGACCCCCAGACAGTCCACGTTTTTGGTCACTTCCGGCTCCCTACAGGCAGGGGTGCCCGAGGACCGGGTTAGGAAGCACCAGTCTAGGTGATCTGCTGTGACATCTTTTCTGAAGTTACGGATGCCGTAGTGAATTCCGCAATATATGTGTGAAATTACTGCAATTCTTGCTGGGTAAAGGGCTTCATAGGAAGAAAGTCAGGCTCCTAAATCATCTGCCAGTCATTATCCTGAATATGCAGTGCCTATAAAAAGTATTCACCCCCTTGGATGTTTTACCCTTTTATTGCTTTTATAAATCAATCAATCATGATCAACATAATTTGGCTTGCACATCTAGACACTGCAATTTTACTCCATTCTTCCTTGCAAAACTGTTCAAGCTCTGTCAGGTTGCGTGGG
>JAAGVU020000032.1:10022028-10051703 GCA_011763525.2 Mormyrus iriodes
CATGGAACCCGGGCGGAGATGTGAACCCCGATCCCAGAGGTGTGAGGCAACAGTGCTAACCACTGCACCACCGTGCCACCCCGATAGTGAATATGTATGGCTTAAATTTCACTTCCACAATGGCACACTACTTTTAGAACAACTACCTTAGATAGTGTGACCATACACAGGGATGCCACTAAATAGATAGATAGATGCTTTATTGTCATTGTAAGTACAATGAGATTTAGTTTAAATATAGTTTAAATTTTAGATTTAGTTTAAATATTTTGGGCCCCATGAATGCATATTATGATGGACCACCAGCCAAGATAAATTGAATTATATTCCAGTTTTTTAGGGCTGGTGTCAAGCACGAATATCAGCAGAGGTTCTTTGCAGCCTTTGTCAATTTTTGTAAAGCGTTTCACTCAGTTGATCGAATTACCCTGTGGGACATCCTAAGATTGTGGGATCACCCTGAAGTTTCTGGACGTCATGGCTGGCCTGTACACTGGTACTGTGAGTGCTGTGCAAAGCGGAGGGAGAACCCCTGCATTCTTCCCAGTTGATTCTGGGGTTTGCCAGGGGTGCGTTCTTGCTCCTACTCTGCTCAATGCTTGCATGGACTGGGTGTTGGGCAGGGTCATGGGGTCCAGCAATTGTAGGGAATCTGTTGGTGAGGAAAGATTCACTGATCTTGACTTTGCTGACGACGCTGTGATCTTCGCTGAGCCAATGGAGGCTCTGATTGGGGCTCTTGAGAGACTGAGCAAGGAGTCTGAGTGTCTGGGATTGGGAGTGTCCTGAATAAAAATCGAGATCCAGGCCTTTAATGACTTCTTAGGCACAGCCATCAGTAGTGTGTCTGTCTGTGGGGAGAATGTCGACCTCGTGGAGAGATTCACCTACCTCGCCAGCGACATTCATGTCTCTGGTGACTCTTCGTATGAAGTAAGCAGATGGATTGGGAGAGAATCAGGGGGTTATGAGGTCGCTGAAAAGGGGTGTGTGGTGCTCCCGATATCTTTCCAAGAGGACAAACGTCCAAGTCTTTAGAGTCCTGGTGCTCCCTCTCTTGTTATATGACTGTGAGACATGGACGCTATCCAGTGAGCCGAGATTAAGACTGGACTCCTTCGGCACTGTCTCTCTTCATAGAATCTTCGGGAATGGCTGATATGACTTCGTGTCGAATGAGCAGTTGCTAGGGGAGTCCCAAATGAGGCACATTACTTGGATTTTGAGGGAGCGTCAGTTACGGCACTACAGCCATGTGACACATTTCCCTGAAGGTGATCCAGCTCGCAGGATCCTCATTGCTGAGGCCAAGAGGACGCCCACATAACACCTGGCTGCGACAGTTGGATGGCCAGTTCCGGGGGCTGGGACTGGACCGTGTGTCTGCCGGGGGGGGGGGGGGGGGTCGCCAGCTGGGATCCTGACGCGTTTCGTCATGTGGTGGGTGCGGCAACGCGCTGCATCAGCACATGCTCCCCGACTGACCTGCAGTCACTCAGAGGCCTGCAGAATCGTCCTAACTTTCCCCTGCTTTATGGCACCCCTGACCAGACTTCCTCTTTTTCAGACTTTTTAGAGAACTAAAAATGCCTGAAATGTCTGGGAGTCCGCTTAGTTTCATATTGACATTTGCTTTCCACAGTCACAATAATTAGTGTGCATATTTGTACTGCTTTAACTACTGTCGATGCACCTTGTTCCTGATGTCCCCATTTTTGCAAAGCAAAACATGGTCACACTAAGTTATGTTCTGTGCATCTACTTTTAAACATGCATATTAAGCATTTCAACCACTTAACGCAAGTCCTGCATTTCAAGTTTTGCATACTAAATATGGTAAATAAATATTACCATATGGTAACTAAACTAACTGGTAACTAAATATTCTGTGATACATTGATAAATCTACCTTTCATCCCCATAATAAAACTTGGCAAATTAGACAAAGGAAAAAAAAACGTTTATTCTTTCATTTTTATTTATGCATTATTTACACCAAATTTAACACTGAGAGAACTTCACAGTAATACAGTATCCCATGTAAGATTTAAATTAGAAACACATAAAATATATTACATTAAAAAAGAAAATACAGGTAATGTTAATCAGTTAACATCTGATATTATAAATCCCTGTTAAAAGTTGTATATTTACATTATGTGTTAATTTTTGATTGCACTAGTAAAACTGAAGTGGCCTTTGGTATTAACTCTGATCATTAAAATCAACAATGCTTAAAAACGTACAATAATGACATTGTTACAAGGATGCCCTTTCCAGATTCATAATTAAAATTGTAAAATAAATAAAAGCAAAATAAATAAACGTACAGATCTACATCACAAACATGAAGAACATATCTCCAGTAATAATTTGACACCTCTGTATATACAAATGGAAAACTGAATAGATCAAAATGAACAAAGAATCACTTAAATAAGCGTTTCCCAATCCGGTCCTTGGGGACCCACAGATGGTCCATGTTTTGGTAGGGAGATGGGAGGGAACAAAAATGTGGACTGCTGCAGGTCTCCGAGGACCGGATTGGGAAGCACTGAGTTAAACAATACTTCAGGAGACGGAGGATCTGCGACCTGGCAATCTACATTACAACATATCAAACAATAACTGGCCAGGGCAATGTGTATGAAGTTAGGGGTGGGGTAGGGGTGCATTTAGGGAACACTTGATGGGTCTAAAATGGTAAAGCTCAGAGAAAATACTGACCAATACTAATACCAGTTCATTTACTTTAGGAAGAAGTGTTTGTATGTCAGAGTTAACAGAACTACCAGACAAAAGACAAATCAATTAAGATGATGTTCAATTATATTTAGTACACAAAGAACGATAATAATAATGGCAAATTGAGTGTTAAATGACCTTGGGCAAATGCCTTGCATTTGTATGGTAATAATTCTGGCAGATGGACCATAGCTGTAGAACAATGCTCAATATGAAGCTCTGATCACCTATACAAAGTGAAATGTACAGACCAAATATTTACCTCTGTCAACTTAAATACATTACACTAATAGGAAAACGTATCGTAAAACAATCATTGGAAAAAATACAAAAAAAAAAGTTAACGTGTATTTTGCTTTGACTTTGTAGTGCACAATACGTAAAAAATCCACCATAAAAGGCACAAATGAATTATTGGGCAACATGGTTTCTGGTATCAAAAATGAAATGTATATTTTTGAACTGAATCCCACCGTGAAAACAGAAGTGAAAACTTTATGCAAGTGTCGCTTACAGTCAAATTATTGAACAGACGAAATTGGTTTGGTACTCCACGTGTAAACAGGAATGACAAAAGTGCAATTTCACAGTAATATGAATAAATCTGCCAAATGTAATTTGTCCCTAATTGAACTTCATGAGAATGAGAAGAGTTCCAAATATGGAAAACTTGTATGGGGAAGGGAAAAATAAATAAATCACCAATTTTCACAACTTGTTCCAGTGTAAATCACTTAGGTCAGTAAGATAGGATTCTGTATTTGTTAAGAGTTGCAAAATACTTTCATATGCACAAATCAAAGGAAAATACCAGAGCACATATTATTTTTACTAATTGTCTTCACAGCTTCTTATAAGCCAGTGTTTCCCAATCCGTTCCTTGTGGATCCCCAACAAGTCCTATTGGGACCTGGGAGGGAGCAAAAATGTGGAACGTCTGACAGGGAGGTGGGAGGGAGTAAAAATGTGGACCGTCTGACAGGGAGGTGGGAGGGAGTAAAAATGTGGACTGGCTGTGGGTCCTCAAGGACCGGATTGGGAAATACTGTTATAAGGCAATTGCATATTTAAGCAAAGTTAGTAGAAGCTGAATAATATCAACAGTGTTATGTTTTAGAGTAGGCACATTAATATGGGTGTTAAAGAGAAAGAGCGAATAAATGTAGGCCTCTAATTTAGATTTTAGGTTTCTCTTCAATTCTCATTTTGGTTAAATGTGAACGCACATCAATGTCTTATTTTTCCTCATGGGAACATTTGAAATGTTTCCTCATATAATAAACGAAACGGAGAGGAACCATCGCTGCGTATTCAGGCTACATGTGGACTGCGTTCAGTTAGGCCGCCATATTTGCAGCAATTTCATTTCTTTAAAGGCATATTTGTAAAAGTTTGAGAGATTTGATGGATTTAAGATAAGCTAATGTTACAGACACTGCCTGTTCAATGTCACTCATAGCCAAGAAATGAAAATAAATTGAGCTTCCCTCAAAACTGACATTTCTTTTAATTTTAACGAAAACCATCATTCTTTAAAATGCTTCTAGACCACTTAAGTTATACATCAAAACCGCAAGTTTTCAGTTATAGCTAACAGCTCTGAAAAATACAATAAAAATGCCATAAAATAAGTCTGCAATCAAATTGAAGGCAAAATCTGTAAAGGAAATGTGCCCCTCTTAAAGACAGCGAGATGGAGATATAAGAGGACAGCAGAGCTCCATGTAGCAAGTCTCCTCAGTTCACATCTTTAACACATTGTGCTTTAATGTCAGCATTCGCAAACAAGTATAAACATACATTCACCGGAAATAAAATAGCAATGGAAACTACTTCTTGAGACTGCGGTGTTTTACAAATTAGCACTTACACTAACTTAGCAGTATTGCACTTTCGTACAGATACATTTCAAGAAAGCAGGCTAGGCATTTTTGTATTTTTGCGGATATTGAATACTGCAAGACAGTTTATAGATCTTTAAATAAATTAGACACTCTCTTGTGCTTCCAAAAAAATTCAAGTTCAATAGATACAACAATAAATTGCAAAATTCAAGTTAATAAATGGAGACATTCTAGCGTTCAACCAACACATCCAATATATATCTTGCTAGCACATTACTCAAGCTTTTTTATCAACTACTGTGGTTTCAAGGACCTTTATTTCAGAGCATATGCAATACCAGACATAGAAGGATAGCCTGAACAGACTGGCCAGAATTGTTCCTGGTCATTTATTTATGAGGCCAAACATCGCACACATCGCCAGATTTAGTAAGGATTTTCGGGAAGTAGACAGCGAACGAGTGGGCACGCTTCTGAGCTACGCAGCAGTTTTTACTAAAAAAAAAAAAAATATATATNNNNTTTATTTTATCAAAGACTTATACCTTAAAACCATAAGATATGTGCCCTGTGAGTTTCGCTAAAAGAAAAACATGGCTGACATCTGGGATAGGGCCGGGGCGAGATGGGTATGGCCAGGTGCGTGGGGTGAGATGATATGTGGGATTATTGAGGGTGGAGCAAACCGTATAGGCGGAGCTTGGCAGAGGCGGGGCAGAGGACAGGTAGGACTTTGCTAACAAGTGCAACCCAAGTTACATAAAAACTGGAGAATGGATACTTGAAATGGGGTTTACGGGCATTATTACCTGTGGGTGAGGGAGGCGGGGAGTCTGGCTGCATAAGTATAGGTTGGCCACGGTACTTTATATCAAACCAGAAGCAGGACAAACTCTCATCCTCAGCACCTGTGATGTCTTTCAGCCACGAGAAAGGAAGCTCCTTGAAAACTTTTCCAGTTCGGCAGGCCTGCTTATTCATAGGATTTACACAGGTTTGGGGGGGGGGGGGGTGGGAGAAAGAAAACGGGTGCTGAACAAAAGCAGTACTAGGACGAGTGGATAACCAGCCCTGGTTTGGTATAAAGTCTTCAGCGTTTCATAAATGAATGTTCTTGTGAGAAAATAACAACCCCCCCCCCCCCCATGACACAAAGCAAACCATATAAAATACTATTTGTAGTGAGGTACTGAGGTTCTCTGCCATGTCCCATACCGTCAATGCGAAGTATGGGGGTGCGGCACAGGGGGGCTGTAGTGGCTACCTCTTCACCACGTCACTGATCTCCTTAATGCAGTTGTGCAAATTGTCCAAAGCTGATCCAGGTCCCGAGGCACTGGCTGCCCCGGAAAGCCCAGGCCCAGACGACGCCCGCAGCTCCTGTAGGCCGAGTTCCAGCTTGCCCACCGCCTCCCTGAAGGCGAACTTGTTGCGCGTCTGTGGGATACAGTCCACATAGCCCGAGCAGTAGTTCAGCAGCTGGTGACCGGCATCCAGGACCTGGCTGCTGGAAGACGGCTCTGCGCTGCTGTGGAGGGCGCTGCTCAGGCAGTCCGCACACTCCAGCAGCGCCTCCTTGCTCACTTTCTCCACCGCAGGCTCCCTGCAGGCCTTGTCCAGTGCCGCCCTGTCTGGCTGCCTCCGAGTCTGCCGCAGGGTCACCTTGGAGCTGCCGGGAGGAAGCGAGGAGGGAGACGAGCAAGCGGAGGAAGAGGAGGAGGAGGAGGAGGAGATGCCGGTAGGGGCAGTGCCATTTGCCATCTTTGCCGGAGCACTACCGGCTGGCAGGAGTGACACACAGGGCAGTGAGGGCACCTGTGGCGGCTGCACTGGTGGCCTCCCGCCCCCCAAGCCTACCGCTCTCCCTGGCTTCTTTGGCACGTCCCCGTTGATGTCCGTGCCGCCACCAGTCGCAGGCTCCGCCGCCCCATCCCCAGAATTCCGGGAGGACGGGTGGTGCAAGAGGCGAAGGCCAGGGGGGGGCGGTGGTGGCGGGGCGCACCGTGGCTTGAGTGCCCGGGGCCGGTCCCGGTCAGCCTGCTCCGACAGAAGCTTAAACCGGTTCCCCTGAGAATCGACAGCCACTAGCTGCACGTCTGCAGGGCCAGCCTTCAGTGTGGGTGAAATCAGCACCGGCACTTTGTGGTTGTGGGGGGTGGCCACGGGGCCCGGGCCTGCTGGCTTGCCAGAGGATGGCCATCCT
Organism: Mormyrus iriodes; assembly: GCA_011763525.2. Classification (NCBI taxonomy): domain Eukaryota; kingdom Metazoa; phylum Chordata; class Actinopteri; order Osteoglossiformes; family Mormyridae; genus Mormyrus; species Mormyrus iriodes. The sequence goes on from JAAGVU020000032.1 coordinate 10,028,821, forward strand.
GCTCTTTCTGGCCCTTCCACGCCCTCCTTGCCCCACAGGTGAGACTCAGAAGTGGCCTCGCCCCCAACACCAGGCACCCTCGGAGCTGTGACCACAGCCCGGGGCAACAGCTTGGCTTTGGGTCGGTCACGGATCTGAGCGGTACCCTCGTCCACCTTCCGGATGACCGGCTCCGAGGGGAACGTGGCCACGCTCTCTGGCTGGGACGTGGTGGAGATGGTGCGCTCCAGAGGAGGCTTGCTTCTGTTGCGGGGTAGGGTCAGCGTTGCTCGCTCCAGGTCGGGAAGCACAGCTGACATGGATGAGGTGGAGTTCGATCTGGGGAAGGGCTTGCCTGCACCGTGTCCATCGTCTGTCCCAGTGGACCGCCCGGTCCGCAGGCCCAAAGTCTTTTTGATTAGCCGCGGAGTGAAAAACCCTGCCAGGCTGGTCCAGCTACTACCCACGGGGGGAGGAGCGGTTCCGGATGCCCCCATCGTGGAGCTGGGAGAGGCCCTTTGGCCAAAACTGGCCCCGCAGCAGCGTGAGTGAATGCGGCCTCCGTCCCCATGAGATGGGGAGAAATTGCCGTCATCGCCTAGTGGGGCACCGACGCCAGCCGTGGGCTCGTACTTCTTGTGAGGCTGGTTCTCCATCTCTCGAAAGGAGCTGCTCCTTTTCGGGGGGGTGGTAAGGCTCTGTGGAGGCTGTGGGGATGGAGACGAAGAGGAGGAGGAGGAGGAGGTCGACGACGACTTCTTCTTCATGAAGGAGCTGAAGAAGCCGGCCCGGCGGTCCCGGCTGAATGTGGCCTCCTGGGGGTCTTCCGCAAAGCCACCGGGATACTTGTCCCGCTGCTTTCGTGGCACGGCGGGTGAGCCTCCCCCGCCGTCCCCCAGTGCCCGACTGCTTGTCACCCCTGGGGGGAGCCACACAAATTCAAATTACAAACCGAGCAGTTACACAAAGAAAGCCAGAGGCCTCGCCTTCATGGCCCTGCCCAGCTAACAAGCAGTTACACAGGATTAAAGCCCAATGCTTAGCCAAACTTTATAACAAAAAGTATTTGCATATCTACTGAGATAATACCCAGCACAAAATTGGAAGGACTCCTTCTGGAAAAGCACCAACTATTAAGAATCGAAGAACTCTGAGTAATCCTATTTAGTGTCAACTTAAGTGTTGACTGATCATGCCTTCGGCGATTAAGGTAAAATAACATTTAATGAGTCTTGTTTTCATAATAGTATGCAATTCTTCATGGTTGTTGGAAAATCTCAATACTCATTAGCGTGACAATCTTAATTACACCCTTCAGGGTTAACTCGTGGGTTGAATGATAGTGGTGACGTGTTTCTTGTTTAGTGTGATCATAATTAATGATCAAATATGTCCTTTTTCATGCCTTTTAAGTACTACAGTAAAAGTTCTCGCGTCCGGCAATGTTGGGACCAAGGCATCGTCAGATAAGTGAATTTTCCAAATAGTTGAATGTTATTCTTGAAAACACTGAACTGTAACATTTCTTATACCTGCACTGATCCTTTTATACACACACACACACACTTTATTGTACTGTTATTTTAACTCGCTGCAATGACACTGCCACAAGTAAGAGCTTGCGAGGTAACAAATGGTGGCATAAGCAGAAAAACTAAAGCATTCCTGTGCAATACTTTGCTTTGCTATTTTTAGTTTAGTGTAGGTTTTTAATATAATAGTGTTATTACTTAATATTACAAACCTTATGTTATACTGCTATTTTAGAACTGTGCCATTACTTGAAAGCTGGATATGAGAGCTTTTTACTGTACACACCCTTTCAGTCCAGTTTTTAAAAGCAGACATCAAGGAATCTCTGATTTATTTACAAGATGAACATAAATGTACATATATGTAATAAATATACATATACAAATACTCAAAATAAAAATAAAATAATTGAGACCAATGAAGAATGGCACTGTTAGTAATAGGGACTTGGCCGTGCTGCAGGCATGATACAGACAAGCATGGTGAGCGAGCCTCGCACCGGATGAGCGTGACAGATCTGACAGAGGCACAAACATGCACAATCAAGGCCTGACAGGCCAGTTAAATTAATGTTCAAAAGAAAACAACTATCAAGTGGAAATTAGATTTGTAATGTAAGGGACACAGATCAATAATCAATGTTCACACTGCAGACTGGTGAAAGGCCAGTGAAACACCGTGAATTAGCTGCTTAGACAGTTTGGAGACGATGTGTTCAGTGCTTGTGAAACATTTGAAGTTGTATGTACAAGGTAATGTGGACACATGCCAGTGAAGGCTGAGAGATGAACATATATGATATATGCACATGATGATATATATGTTCATAATTTGTACACACACACACACACACACACACACACACACACACACACACACACACACACTCTCCATCCATTCATCTGCCTTGGGCCCTTTGCTGCATGGGCTTTATGAACAAACCATTACTGATTCAGTATCAATATGGCCGTTAATATGGGGGTGTTTATTTACTAACACACAAGACAGGTGTGCCAGGGACCACCCTGCCGGACAGATGATTGCCTGCGAGTCTCAGTGAGGCGTGCAGCCATCATTCTTCTCAGTCTGCGAGCTGCGGGATGCTGGGATACCTGAGGGGCAGGGGGGGCCGGGTTTGCCATCCAGCCCGCCCTCCAGGTTCTCCTTGTTCTCTGGCCGCTTCTTTGGCGTGCGAGAGTTGGAAGCAGGATCAGGGTCGAACCGGTGTGCTAGCCCCGGGGGGCAGGAGGACGAGGTCTTACCCAGCTCCTCTGCCACTTCTGCATGACCGAGAGATAGAAAGGGGCACTTCTTTAATAACAGATATCTTATCTTCCATCCAGACACCTCATAACCAGCTATCACTCAATCCCTCACTGATTCACTTCATTTCCAGACTACACAGATCGCAATAAATCCTTTTTAATGAGGTTTTCCTGGATGTGAAGGCAGTGTACCAAGAAAATGTTAATTATGAGAAGCAAGCCTGCCAAAAAAACATCGTGTTGTGATGCAGATCCCAGCTAGCAACAGCTGCCCATTGGATGTACCATTACGGGATAGTACGGAGAAAAATTTGAATATTCTAGCATGTTAAGAGCCTCTGAAAATGCAGAGTGGGTCACTAGGGGAATTTACAGAATCTAACACGGCCAAGACTACAACTCAGCATTATACCCTTTGTACATTACTATCTCCAGCTTGATGTAGGTGAAAATTTCATATAAAAATTAAAGGAGAAGATAAAAGGTCCGCTAACTGGAGAACAATGGTATGAAGAGCAGTATCTGTACCTTCAGAGATACTGGAGTCATGAAACATCGTCTCAAAAGCCTGGTGGGCCTCGGCAAAAGAGGGCCGATCCATTGGACTCCACTGCCAGCCTAAACAGCAAAAATCATAATGTTAACATAAGATTCTTCACGGTTCTACCTGTTGTCTATCCGAGAGCTCGCTGAGACACTAACAGATCTCGGAAGGTCCTCGAAGATGTTGTACCTAATATTCCAAGGGAACCTTTGTAGACGTATCTGCTTTAATTGTGGTGCGATTACTGCGAAGTGAGAAACTCACAGGCTCTCATCAGCTCGTATACTTTGGGAGGGCACCCCTCTGGCTGTTCCATACGGTAACCCTTCTCCAGGAGGTCGTACACCTGGGACAGGTCGATCCCCGGGTACGGAGACATGCCGTAGGTGGCGATCTCCCACAGCAGGACTCCGAATGCTGAGGGACAGAGGAATAGGATGACACCATGACGCAAGTTGACTCATGACAAACTCTCATTCTGTGGTTCGCGAGGGTTCAGCTGCGGCTTAAAAAACTGTCCTTTGTTTGTCTTCATCTCTGCTGTGGTAGTTAGGGAAAAAGTTTCAGTGCAGTACGGAAGGACTTATACACAGAACAAAAAATAATTCAGACTAGGGTCTAGATTTTAAGGCCTTCTGCACTGAGGATAGTTTAACGTGGACAAATGTTTGCACTTTTGCTCTCTCTGTCCTTCTGACATTCTTTCATTGTCCGTACAGCCCTACAATGTAACAAACAGAAATACTTCACTCATTCTATATCACTAGCTATCCTCATGCTGCTACTCACGTGTACTAACTGTTAAACTAATATGTCATCATGTATTCACTACTCATTTACTGTATGTAATTACACGATGCCTCACATTTACCTGCATATAAATCTGTATACATAAATTCACACTTTCTGTATAGATTATTATATTGCTTTGTTTATTTACTTTTTTTGCTAATTCAATTCTAATTTTTATTCTAATGTTCTAATTTGTACAGTCTCAGGAGCGTTACAGAGCTACACTTCAATACATGCTGTATGTGTACAACTATGAATGTGACAAATAAACCGCTTGAATCTTGAATCTTCAGTTAAAAATCCAGATTCCAATCTGCGTTCGTCTTTTTGTTCTCCTTGTGCGAGTCCTTCCCTGCTGGACTGAAACTCTCATTCTAAATACCTCACCTACTCTGAACATATACCCGAGTGAGCTTCTCAGACTCGTCTCCTCCCCACCATTCCCTTACCCCAGACATCAGACTTGATGGAGAAGGTGTTGTAGGCCAGGCTCTCGGGGGCGGTCCATTTGATGGGGAACTTGGCCCCAGCGTGGGCCGTGTAAGTGTCCCCAGTCATCAGGCGGCTCAGCCCGAAGTCTGCCACCTTCACCACGTGGTTCTCACCCACAAGACAGTTCCTGGCTGCCAGGTCCCTGGAATGGCAGCAGTGAAATGTGGAAAACGATAAACAAAATTCCGAAAGACTGCATTAGGAGCTTACTGCCACTCTGTTTGGCAGAGCTGATCCCCTACCTGTGGATGAAGTTCTTCTTCTCCAGGTACTCCATGGCTGAGGAGATCTGAGTGGCCATGTAGAGCAGCACCACGGCGTTGACCTCCTCACGGTCACACTCACGAAGGTAGTCCAGTAGGTTCCCATGGGGCATGTACTCTGTCACTATGTAGAAAGGAGGCTCCAAGGTGCACACGCCTGGAAGGGATGGAAGGGGTCAAGAAAGCAGGGATGAATCACCCTCTGATGACAGTCTGATATCCGCTCTGTGCTGTCATGAAGAAGCACGTTTGACCTCATGAGGTGACCTCCATCACACTCACCAAGCAGCTGTACCAGGTTCGGGTGTTTCACCTCCTTCATCACAGCGGCTTCTTTTAGGAACTCCTCCACTTCCATGGTATCCTCCTGTTAGAGTGCAGTAATACTTAACACGACAGTCACATAGCTACAAATGACAGCAGTTATGCTGCCTTTGGCCACTAGATGGAGACTAAACACCAAAACAGATGGATTCAATAGAATTCATTTTCCCTTGGGGGCCCTGAAAGAAAGACAGGAGACAGAGTGAAAGGGAAAAATGCATTCCTTATTAAAAAGAAGATATGTTAATGGTTTGGCACATAGAATAGAACTAATCAAAACAGTAAAAGAGAAATTTCAGACCTTGAGTGTCTTAACGGCCACTGTGAGGTTGTACTTTTTCCAGACACCGACGTAGACCTCGCCGTACTGGCCACCGCCCAGCTTGTGCTTCATGGTGATGTCAGTGCGCTCCATCTCCCACTTGTCGTGGATGGGTGAGACGCCGTACACGGTGGGTTTGTTGCACTTGGGCGCGGGATAGTGCAGCGTGGTCACCAGGCCGTCCGCCACTGTGGAGTGGTGGTGCACCAGCTCAGCCAGCGTGCTGAAGCGGCTCTCTGACGTGACGTACACCTGCAGGTGGGCAGATGGGGGGGGGGGGGCGTCACCATGCAGGTGTGCGATGGCAGTGGGCACATGCCCCAGAGCATGTTCTGCTCAAAAATTTGCTAAAAACCTCCTTTGCCCAATAAGCCTATACAGACGCTCCCCGGCTGAACGTCTACACATAGAACTTTTCCATGATTGGTGCCTAGACACGTATTTGGACTCCATACTAAAGATGAGAAGCAATAGGTTAAAGGCTTATTATGGATTTCGTCATTAAGAAAGCAAATCACGGGAGGGCGGGGGGTCCCTTACCTTTCCGTCGGACGCGGTGTTGATGCGGTAGTGGTAGACACGGCCCTCGTAGCGCAGCGAGATGGACAGCTGGCCTGGGCTGCTTTCGCTCTCGCGCACCAGAAAACTGCCATTGATAAGGCTGCTGAGCAGGTATTCGGCGGCGTTGCGCGACACGGGCCCATGGTACCAGCTGTGCTTCTCCAGGCTGTTGACGGGCGTGATGTAGTTGCTGGGCACCCAGCCCTGGCCGTTCTTGGAGCGCACCTCGCTCCATTCGCCATTCTGGTTGTAGCCCAGAACTCGCAGCTTCTCGCCTAGGAACAAGACGGGTGGGGGGGGACAAAAGCAGACCTTTTTCACCCCTGCAGTCTACCATGGAAGCAATGAGGTTTTGGAGCCCACAGTGGGTGGAATTATATTACTGACCAACACCCCTTTCTAAAGCCACCAATGGAAAGTACGCTGAACCAGACATTAACTGATAGCATGCAATAATTCCACTCTGGGTTTCCAATCCTTGCCTCTCAAACAGCCACTGTAACCTGAATCTTCTGTGTTTGATATTGTAGCTCATGGCCGTCAAGCGATTGTCTATGTTCGGGAAACAGGCCCTAGCGAGTCACTTTTGCCATTTCTTGCCAACAAACGTGTACATGTTCCTCATCAAATATATGAAGAACCACATGCATCCATATAAGGAGCTCCATGACCTTCAAACAGACTACAAGCTACACTGAAAAGCTGCTCTCGGGAAAACAAGGAGATACATCGAGAAGAGCACCATTCCTGGTCTGAGGTTGACAGGGATCACAGATTATCTAGTTCTACAGCCCACTGCCTGTCAGCAGGGACAGAACAGGGAAGCTAGACGCTGCAGGAGTGGACGACACTTGCCTGAAACTCGACAGCAGTAAGAGGCGATTAGAAAAGGAAGCATTCCTAATTCCCCTGTCTGTGAAAGCCCGTCCTGTGAGTCACCCACTTGTGTTTATTGCAGCTTTGAGATGATTACACATTAAAATGCATTAGGAGCAAATAAGGGTGTGGCAGACTTCAGAGTCTAAGACGTTCTGACTCAGGCATGGAATTATTTCCATTTCAGAGAAGGTGGCACCAAGTAACTAAGTAACGCCATGTTTTTGGGGGGAAATGAAAACAAACCATGATGCATTAATACCACAGCGAGGAGGAGAGGATACCTTTCGTGATGCTCAGCGTGTTATCGCCGCTGGCAACAAAGTCGTAAAGCGCGACAAAGAGGTTTGGGTCGCTCTCGGCAGCGCCCAGCAGGTTCTCCTTGGAGCTCCAGCGCACGGCCTCGGTCAGCGCGGCCGAGTCCAAGGCGAAGGGCCGGTGGAGGGCCTCTGTGGAGAGTAGAGCAGCAGCAAGATGAAGAGATGGGGTTTGGAGCGGGGCGAGGCGACAGGGGTCACAAATGGTGAGGTGAAGAAGAGAAGAAGAAGGGCTAGGAGAGATGGATACAGAGCCTCTTGGGGAGATGAGAGAGGCAGATGACGGCGGTGAAAAGAGGGATACAAGAATAATCATGGAAGCTAATGACTCCTTCATCAATGCACTCAATGTTCCTCAATATGCAGACATGATCCCCGAATGACAAAATGCCCATATAGCTCCCAATTTCACAGGGACCAAATCCATCCACTGACTGGAGGTGGAGAGACAGAAAGAGTGAGAAAGGGAACAGATACAGGAGTATCTGACAGAACACAGCTATTCATGTCCTCTGCCACAGGGCATGGCTGTCCCACCAGCCCGAATGGCTCTTCCTCAAAACTGAAAATCTGTCTACCAGCTGGAGGCAAAGTAATAAAAAGCCAGAAAGAGAATGATAAAGGGAACAGATGCAGGGCTACCTGACAGAACACAAGCTAATCAATGTCCTCTGCCAGGAGGCATGGCTGAATGGTTCTTCCTCAAAACTCAAAATCCATACCCACCAGCTGGTGGCAGAGAGATAAAAAGATAAAGAGAGAGCGAGCGAGAGAGAGAAAGGGAACAGACGCAGGGGTACCTGGCATAGCACAGCTATCCACGTCCTCTGCCGTGAGGCATGGCTGGCTACCCAGCCTGAACGGGTCTTCTTCAAAACTGCTGGAGGGCTGCAGGACCTCCAAGAGCATGCTCTCTCCCTCAAGAATAACTCCACTCTTTTCTGGTTCCTCGTTTCCTCACTTCCCTTGACAATGTTTCCACTTAAATCATGTCTGGCGGCCCGTGTATATATAAACTGCTGGGCTGGGGGGGGGGGGGGGCGTGGCCTTCCCTGAGTATTGTGCGTCTGAATGCCTGCGTGGGATGTGTTTTCTTCCCCCCCCCCATCCCCCCACACTGTCTCCAGAAAACCACAAAGCTTTCAAAAGAGTCTTACCAGAAACACACACCAACAAGCCCAAAGACACAGAAAAGTAAAACTATCTTCCCCCTCAACAGGAATGAGACCAATCATTCACGCCATGTGGCGATACCGTACGACCTTACGGCAAAAAGACACAATGAATCTTACAGAAGCAATCTGTTACTCATGAAAGAGATAAGACAGCCAAGAATGAGTAAGTCACGGAGCATCTCTATGAGCACAAACTCCTTTTGGTCTGTGTGTTAGCTCTCATTCCTAACAGATATACCAACTGCAGCTACATCACATATATTCTCCTCAGTTCAAACCCATTTATGGCACTGAGCTGCTACGAAAGAAAGAAAGACACTTAACATACTGTAATGATCTGTACTGACCAATTACTGAGGAAAAAGAGAGGGCAGGCAACAGCAAGCCATTATTCTGGGAACATAATACCATAAGTGACTCCATCTCAAAATGTACAAGTAATAAATGTGACGACTACATTTGTAAATCTTGTGATTTTCAGCTCGTTTCATAGCTCACAACGGGTCAACGATGGTTCCCTCATTACTTAGTCACAAGGTTATAAAACCTTCTGGATGACTTGAAGGAAAAGCAGAGAGCACATGGACCCAGTCAGGAATCTTTTGGTGCCATTTCCGCCGGCTTATGAACAGATCAGACTTGAACCCGAGACTCACAGTCAACCGTCATCAAGCTCAGATTTCTTGGGTTAACTATTCTACTGTGCTCTATGCTGCCTAAACCCACCAGTTAGCTGAAAGCCTAGAAGTACTTGGTTTGGGGTATTACCTTCAAACCGGAATGTATGATTTCACAAAATTCTACCAAATCCCCTCCAGCATCGTTTTGTTAATAGTGGAGTCGATGAACCATCTCAGAGCTCCTCCTCCGTTAAGTAAAGCTTCCCAGAAGTTTCTGATGACATCGCTTTCTCAGAGAAGGCGCTGGGATTGCAGAGTCCCGACACGAAGCTGTTTCGCAACCGCGATGAGGACATCACCTCAGCCCTAACCATAGTCCCCTCCCTCCTGGACGTATCTTGACAAGTACAGCATTTGAATGGCATGAACATGGAACCGCAACTTGCACACGCCACAGCTCACGCGCTCTGTGTGGAGGGACAGTGCCCCACTAGGAAGGCGGAGGTACAAAACAGCCTAAAATATAAAGGGAATGAGGAAACTGAGGCAAGAAATATGACATATGACCTATATAAAATCAGAAATCCTAACTTTGGAGAGCACAAATCCATTACTTCAATAAATACTAAAATAATTCAAATTAGATCTTTAAAGTTTGAAATTAAATTCTGTAACCATTACAAAAATACAATAATATAAAAAAAATTACATAAAAATAAATGACTAAATATTCATGTTAAAAACATCTCATCTTCCATAACTGCTTATTCAGCCCATAGCTTATCCCTAGAAACACAGGACACAAGTCAGGGGACACCCAGAATGGGATGCCAGTCCATCACAGGGCACAAGTCAGGGGACACCCTGAATGGGATGCCAGTCCTTCACAGGGCACAAGACAGGGGACACCCTGAATGGGATGCCAGTCCATCACAGGGCACAATTTAGGGGACAACCATAATGGGATGCCAGTCCATCACAGGGCACAAGACAGGGGACACCCAGAATGGGATGCCAGACCATCACAGGGCACAAGACAGGGGACACCCAGAATGGGATGCCAGTCCATCACAGGGCACAAGTCAGGGGACACCCATAATGGGATGCCAGTCCATCACAGGGCACAAGACAGGGGACACCCTGAATGGGATGCCAGTCCATCACAGGGCACACACTCACACATTAAAGGCAATATAGACTAGGGCTGTCACTTTTTAATCGATATTTGAACATTTGGTCGAATACGATGTGAATAATTCACATTCAAACTATAATTTAGCCATTTAAATTTTAAAGTGTGACTGTAGCCTATACACATGCATTAGAACATTTGTTGTAATTTTGGTGTTTGCTGTCTATGGAGCCCCTAAAAGGTCAGGGAGGGAAAATATATTTTGAAATAGTTTTGTGATCCCACTACACTTGCCCACTTGTTATTTGCTGCAATCTGACAGCAAGGACAAACCTATGTAATTGTCCTGTAAAGTGTGCTTTAAGCATTAAACTATGGGGGATAATGTACACCATGTGACTTTAATATTATGTGTTTTTACATATTTATTAATAATTGCACTGTGTCCATTCACCGCTAATGACTTTAAGCAATACAGCTGACCTACTGTGCACACAAACACTGAAATGTATTATAAACAGTAAAATATTACAGCCGGAAAACCGCATATAAAGCTAACTTCATCGCAGTGCTGGAGTTAAGGTTTAAACTCGTACCCGCTTTCTGGAATATTTCAATAGAGATCCGCATATCGCCACATACATCAAGTGAGAACACCAGGGAGGTATACCCGAAAGTAGGTTCTGGTTTAAACCTTAACTATGATACCACGGTAAAGTAAATTTTACATTCAGTTTTCCGGCTGTAATATCTTTCAAGAAAAGCAAGCAACACCCCTTGGTTTTCCAGATTTCTTTAGGAGCGAGTTTTAATTAATACTGCAGTGTTTGTGTGTGCACTGAACATTCAATTGCCCAGCTGTCTTGTTTACAATATAACTGGTGGCGAATGGACACAATGTAATTATTAATAAATACGTACAAAAACATTCACATGAAAGTTACAGTATGCACTGTCCCGATAGTTTAATGCTTAAAGCAAACTTAACTGGATACGTCACTATCGTTTAGTTCTATACCTCTTAGTCCATTAATTCTATGTTTTACACTTTAAATGGACACAGTACAGTTATTATTAGTAACAGAAAACTACTGCATGGGATCTCAAAAGTCTTGCGAGGGAATGCAAAACTATTTAAAAAATATTTTCCCACCCTGACCTCTTAGGGACTCCATACCAACGTGATGTTGCACAGGCTGTTAACAAAATACTTAAAAGAATGATTCTGTATTGCCTTTTTTTTGGGGGGGGGGTGGGGGTGGGGGTTACAGTTATTCAAATACATTCGAAGGGATTGCTTGACATTTGAAATTCATTCGAACTTGAATTTTGAAAAAAGTAACAGCCCTAATATAGACACACCAATTCACCTAACCACATGTTTCTGGAGTCTGGAAGGAAACCACAGTAACCAGAGGAAACCCACACAGACACGGGGAGAACATGCAAAGGCCACACAGAGAACTGGGGGCCGGAGTCAAGCACACAGATTAGAGGTGTGAGACCGCAGTACTACTCAGAAGTCAGGTCAGGTTCAATCGCGGAAGGTTACAGTCAATACTGAGTACAGTTTGCTAATGCCGACACTCATCTCCGCAAGCAAAGCGGTTAGAAGTGGTGCCTAACTGACCAGAATCAGGAGGCTGAGCGTGCCTCTGGGCCGCCAATCAGAAGGCGGAGCGCGGCTCTGGGCCACCAATCAGGAGGCTGAGTGCGGTTTTGGGCTGCCAATCAGGAGGCCCAGCGAGGCTTTGGGGCACCCCACCATGTGCAAACAGGCACGAGGCCCAGCAGTCGACAGCTGGAGCAGAGGCGGTCCCTGTAGATGTGGATGGGGGGGGGAGGAGAGGACCTGGTGGAGGGAAGTGTTGGACTGCAGCTGTTGTGAGGAGGGTGGGCTTTCTACTGGCATGTGGCAGCTGAAGCTGGCAGGAGAAGGCATGGATGGGGCTCTTCATACCGCAGCTCACACGGCACAGTGATGCACGAGACCAGGGGGGCAGACAACCTCCATTCCAGCATCCTGCAATTTCTTGCTATGCGAGCAAGCTACAAATAGGCCATTTGTACGAGACCTGGAGCTCCTGCTTAGCTAAAACGGGGCGTGGGCCGGAAACAGCCAATTAAACAGGAACATCCACCTTCAGACCCAATCTTCTGCAAGATGAGGGCTGCAGATCCCAAATTAACGCTGATGCCTCTGGCAAAGGTGCAAAGCCACCAAATTAGAGGCACCGAGAACCATAAATTTGGCTGGCATGCATGCAGGAGAGGGTGCTCAAACCAGTCCCCCTGCAAGAACAGCCTGTTCAACCCATTAGAGGGAACAAAAATTTTGGACTTTCTGTGGGTCCCCGAGGGGTGGACTAGGAAACACTGCATTAGACCCTAGGACCAAAAAATGAACTGGATAGCAGGGAGTTTGTCAATTGAGCCCTTAGGCATTTCATTTGACACCTAGGAATGGAAAGACCTCTTAGGAGGAGGCTCATCTCCCTGACACTCGGACGAATGTGTGGCCGAGTGCAGCTTCGGGACGACACAAGGACAAGTATAAATGCCGTCTTAAGTGGCTCAGGAGGGTGGGGTAACTGCTCCACAAACCCCTCACCGCTGGATTCCTACATACACCATCATTCAGTTCTACATTATCACATATTATTTTTAGTCTTGAAGACAAGAGTAAAGTCTGCTAGCAGGGTGACAGCTTCCAGATGGGGCCCCCGCAGAGGAAAGGCCCCCACCAGCATTATCTTGAGAACAGCTATGTGTTATGCTACACAGTATCACAGACAAGCTGACCTAAATATAATCTGACCATAAAGGTTAATATATTCAGAGCATTATGTGTATAGCTGGTATCTTCAGCAAAGTAACTTTTGTTATGTAACCTGTAGATCAACAATGAACCACGGAAAGAGGATCCAACACAACAAAATGCTAAATTTGAAATACAGTGCTCACAGAAAGTCGTGGCACGCTTAATTCTGTAAAAATATTGCGAATTTATTGGTTTCATAACAAAAGTCCATTGACAAAGCAAAGCTTAACCTATCTGCACATATATTCCGCACAGACATTTTCTGTTGTCAGATATTTTTTGACTTACTCATTCAGTTCTGTTCCTGCCATTTTTCTGTTTATTGCAATTGTAATTATTGGCTCCCAAAGGGATACTAAACACAAATGTTTGTTATTTTGTGTTATCGCAAAGAAATAATTAAAAAGCTTCCAATGAGACTGCACATCAATGATTTTTTTTAACTCAGAACAGCCCTTTCAGAACTGTAATTTGGGTTTGAATTTATTAGTACTTGAAATGAATGTCTTACATAAAACTACTGATAGAAGATAGATGTAAATACTGGATATCTGGGAGGAGGGAGGGTTTATATGTTGGCATGATGAACTTCAGTCGGACAGATCCAAGGAGAAAGTCTGTCTATGACTCTGAAATGCTGCATAAACAGCAAGGAGTCCAGGTAAGTTCTAACCAGAGCCAAGCATGGAATCTGTGTTGCTCCATTTCAAACCAAAGTAGGTGCTGTTGGAATGACAATAAGGTATTCCCCAGATGGCCCCGTCACCCATCTAATCCCTACTCAGCCCACACTCCCCTACACACTCTCCCTCCCTCTCCAAAAAAAATCTTAAAAGCTCAAGTTTGTTGGACTTAAGTGAAACTGCTTCAATTTTGGTGTTAATTTTGGTTCCAGATTTCCATCCATACCATATATCTGCAAAGTTTGGAAAAGGTCCAGCAAATACTTTTTAAGTTATCACACTTCAACCTTTTGAAAACTACTGCACAGTACTGCTTTTGTGTAATTTACCTCAAAATTTGATCAATTCCAAAGCTTAAGGGGATAAAGATCACATCAGGCCACCACACTGATCTCCAACACTGGTGTCCCACCAGTTATTGCCTACAATATCCAAATCAAACTGCAGAATTGAAACATTATAGAGATGACAAAAGCAGTCCAGCTACAGACTACAGGTGACATCAAGGGTGGGCTTGCAATGACACAAGATTCATTCTATTGCTTCATACTGCAGTCACTCTCCTGTTTGCATTACTAAAAATATAGCCACTGAAAAACTGAAAGACCATTGTGTTACAGAACCTGATATCAAAATTTACCTCCACCCCCAACAGGACAGAGACCTGCAGATATTTATGGTGAAAAATGTTAACATCGCAAAGCAGCAGATGACTATCAAGACAACATTAAAGTCGGCAGGTAAGAAGCGGTTTCTTTATTGGGGTAAGAGGACCGAGTCAACTTGGCAGACATCCTGGCCCTGCTGGTATCACATAGCGCACGCAAGTCAGAAGGTGTGGCCCACAGCACAAGAACAAGACCAGGCAGCATCCCCGGAGAGCCTCCTTCACCACAGTCAGATGATATGTGCGGATGTGCAGCACCACCCCTGTGCCATGCTACACCTCACCGCCTCCCCCAGAGAGGACAGTTTAGTCTCCTGCATTTTTCCGCTAAGCGTTTCAATGCCAGCTGAGCCGACAAGTCCTCAAGAGTCCTCACCTGTAGCCGGAAAGAGCCAGGGCCCCTGAAAGCTCAAACGGCTCTTTTGCTTGCTCACTTCAAAGGACCAAAAGATAATTACAAGCAGGGAAACAAAGCTGGGGCTTTGATCCCAGGCTGCATACATAAGCTTGGAGCAAACCCGACTATCAAGACCGCAAGAGAATAAAAAGACAAAACACCTCAGAAATACCCAATGCGCAAGGCTTCCTGGTTAACACACTGCATTTAATCTACTGAAATAAAATGAGAGTAAAGGTCTAACACCAGCAGAGAACAGCAGTGGACAGGATTTCCTAAAACCATGGCTATGAACGGGAAGAGGCCAATTCGGGTCTGCTCACACACAGCGGAAGTACACCCTTTGTTTTTCTGTGCATTAAAGTCGGGCGGAACGGAAGGGCACACTTTGATCAGCCGTCTGCCATGTATCTGAAGCTACATGCAAGGTTCTAAAACTTATAAGGGCTGTACTTGCTGGATAACATTAATCAAACTTTAGCTCGAGTGTTTTTCCTGTTTTCCTTCCTTTCAAAGAGACAGCTCAGATAATGTGGCTTTTTAAAGTTATGAATGAAGAGTAACGTATTATACTGGTAACTTGATACGCTCTGTAGAGTGTTTAAAGTAAAAATGTGTCATATAGAACAGATTTCTGCCAGAATGAAGGCTAGCTGTAAAACAGATAACAGAGTGACGCGGCCTGGCATTTGGTACATTCTGCATAATCTTCCACACTTTATTCACCCCTGTTAAGGGCACTACCAACACACCAATCTATAGGCAAGTGGACAAAGCGGGGTGGGGTGTGCGGCCCCGCTTTCCAGCCTTCGCATAACCTGAACATTGGTTCCAGGGCCTGAAATTGATCTATTTCGTCATAGCCAGTAAGAGGATGGGAAGTGTAGCCAGAATACATCCGTGATGGTAGAGAGAATACCACCAGGGCCAGCTGGGGTCCCCTATGGATCAGGACATGAGTTTACAGGCACAGAAAAGGTAATATTTCAAATGGGAGCAAAAACAAGCTTAAGGTGACTTCTTCCACTAGCAGTAAAGCCCTGGAATGCTGAGTGTGTTGTAGTCTGCAAGGTTCAACGGTAGGGTTTTCTTGCTGGTTATATTAGATTCCTACCCATCCATCCAGGTCTGTGTAAAAAGGAATGAAACTTATGAGATCTGCAGGGCTGCCTGAAACGCTGCACACGTTCCTGCTCTCCTGGTGCAGAGGTCTGACACTCCTAGTTCCCCTCCATGCTTCAACTGAGGTGAATTGATAATTTTGAGAAAAAGACGGGGGGCTTGCGTAAAGGGGTGGAATCCTGATAAAACGGCATAAGAGGGCTAAGGAGGGAGATTATGGAGTCGATCTGCATGAGAGGGATAGAGGGGATTAAGCCTGACAGAAGCAGGGCTCCATTTCAAATGAACTTTAGGGCTGGGGGTGGTGAAACAGGAAAGGCATTGAGATACACGGGGAGAACCTTCCAGAAGCACGCAGCACCCAAAATCAGGCCCTGGAGCCCACAAAAAGGAACAAAAAGAAACAAAAGCAAGAAGGATTAAAGAAAAGATGAAGGAGTGCTGGTTTTGAAGAAGAAGCAAAGTCTACAGGCCAGAGGCAGCATTCCTCAGCTCACATTAAAGCTAAATGATCCACCTCACAGAGCTGACAGGATTTTGCTTCCAGCCAATCGAAAGAAAGTCCTGTGCACTTCCCACATCACTGTGTTTCTTACATTACGACAAAGACACACTGAGCCAGACAGACACGAGTCACCCCAACACACACAGTAAAGGAACAGTCATTTTCATTTACTTGTCTAAGCCCGCATTTAGCAAGAACACAAAATGTTGCACTGACTTGGAGGGGATTTGGCTACTGTGCAACGGAAATGCACTGAAAACTGAAACTGAAAGCATATAGAGATAGATGATCAGGAAAGAACCTCTTAAGACTGCATACAAGTGTACTGTCAGAACACATTACTGTGTGCTGTGCAAATCGCATAACTACACTTAGTTACTATTTAACCTAAAAGCACGGAGTTCCCTCTAGTGGATAAATCCAGTAACAGGCCACAAACACAATCTCTCTAAAAAAGACGTGCACACAATTCAAAATTCTTTGCTTGCTTCAGGCAACGTTAATTCACTGGATCTGAAGCATAATAAAACTTCTCTTTATCACAGTAATCCTTCTAGAACAAGCTACTACAATGAATGTAAATATTACTATGTAGGGCAGAAGGCCATATATATTTACATAATCATCAAAACAACATGGCATAAAGGCAAGGTATTCCGTGTTAAAAGTCAAGTATGTAAATCCATCAATTACATAAGAATTATAAGAGGAACAGCTATGTACTGAGGTGAAAGGAGACACTGTAATGGCACGGGCACATTGATTATTCTCCTATCACAATCACCTTCAATCTGACCATTTTATTGTGACAGGAATCCACACCACTGACTCTTATTATTCTGAGCCTATTTTTTCACATCCTAGGATACAAATAACGACCAACAGTTGCAGATGACTTACGAGCACCCTTCCATAATCCAGTTTGTATATTCACACATTCTGTCCTCTTGTAGCACAAAGGACAGAGAGGAAACTGAAGAGTAAAGGTGGAGGATACATCCTCTCTGCTAAAGGAAATGTCACAGTTTGAGCTTTTCTTTTCAAGCTGATTAACGGGATACCATCAGAAACCTCTGTATGAGAGCTATTAATGGAGCTCAGAAAAACGCAAACAATGACTTGCAATATGAACATAAACATCCCCTGCTCAAAATAGGGTTAAGTTATCATAAAACAGCCAATTTCTTATCTTTAAAACCCAACAGAGTTTCCTTTTAATGTATGTAAAATTTGATGGTAATGAACAAAGTTAACATTATAGGGTGTTACTGTCAGTTAAAGAGAACATATGAAAAAGAGAGAATGTACTTTCCCCAAACTCAACCCCAACAACTAGAACACCTAAATGTACCTAAGCCAGGGACAGAGGCCACCTCAGATAGCAGTATGTTTGACTTATACACAGAATATCACCTTTCAAAAAGTACTAAGATACCTGAAAACAAATGTTACACCAGCTTCATAAAATAAAAACACTCCAATGAAAGCATTTTGATAGAAGGACCATCTGAGCTCTTCAGTTAAAAAGTGTGATCCACAACTTTAAAAGTTTCTGTCAAACTGTAGCAAATAAGACAAGACGTTTCTGAAACTGCAAGTATCAAGATTTATACATCCTGTCTTTTCCGATTACCAGAAACAACTCAATTCACCAAACAAGTTCAGCAGAAATTCTTTCAAACTCAACCAGTCAAGTAATGACAGCTATCTGGTATAGTTCCACTACAGGACAATGCTGTCAGAAAGACTTGGTCTGAAAACAGTGTCCATTGTTCAGTGTGCATTTCATTATAAAAATGAACTGAGGACCTAAACAGGTCTTTTATCCTCCAGTTTAACAATGTGCAGGCTCTCCCTGAACACTCAAGCTGTTTTTAAGACTAACAAAGCTCATAAAACACCCGTGCCCCTTTTCTTGGGCAAGTCCCCAGCTACAAGTACAAGTAGAGGTACAGGTACCCAGACTCCTTCTAATCTGCTACATGCACTTGATCATCCCCAAATGATGGGGCAGTGGCCTTGATATCTGACCACATCCTTTTATTGTGCCATGCCCCAAGTATTAAGCATTCATGACGAGGTGCTATGGTTAAATCACTAGTAATGTTACATAAATCTAATGTATGTTGCCTTTCGAAATTGAAGCAATTTTAAAAAAATGAGAATTCTGGTCACTCCATTAAGGAATAGATCTCTGATACAAGAATTCTACAGAAATAAAGTCACGTTAAATATCCAGGCAGTATCACTGACATGCAGGGAGATCAGATCTGTCTGGGTATTGTATGAGTCAGATATGCCAGGGAGCTCTGTCTAGGGTACAGCGGCCCTAACCGCAGAGTGATCAGCTCCGGTTAAGGAGCCGGGTTAACAGCCGGGACAGCGGCTCGGTGGGTTTCTTGTACGTCCGGCCAGTCGAAGGCTTTGCCCATATCACATATGATCGTGCAGCCGTGGCTGCCTCTGCTGCCCATGTCTGCTCCCGGCTCTCTCTGGCGGTCTTACCTGAATGCTGCGTGAATATGTTGATGGTGGGGTCCGGCAGCGCTGACCTGCCGGGCGGCGTGCCTGTGACCGCGGCTTCCCTCGTCCTCCTGCCGGCGCTGTTCCCCCGATTCGTCCTGCCCTGATGCGGCTGAGGCTGCGGCGGCGGCGGCGGTTGCAGCCCCGCCGAAGCCCCCTCCCCGACACGGCCTACCTGTTGTCCCATACCACACCACCCGACACCACACCAGCCCGCCGGCTCTGAACCAAAAGCCACGGGCCGCGATCCCACCTTGCCCCGGGTTTCACATCCCAGCGCGGCCTGTTCCCGACAGCACCGGAGAAGCTCCACTCCCAGAGCCGTGTGTATGGGAGAGGGAGAGAGAGCTACACCCCGGAATCTAAACCACGCAAAATTTCCAATTTAATGCGATATACGACGGAATCGATCGAAATTATCCCAGGGTGGCTACACGTAGATATGCTCTCCCTGAGAATATCTGATCCGTCAGGGTCGTCCCGTTTCGCTCCGGCCGCTACGCGCCCCCTCTGCTGCCGCCATCTTTACTGCAGAGCACGGCTTGTAGGGAGCGGAGCCCACCGATCCCTCAGCGCAGCCTCATCGATGCCTCGGCGATCCCTCAGCGCGGCCTCATCGATGCCTCGGCGATGCCTCACCGATTCCTTTCCAGATTTGTCCTCGGAACCTCCCATCCGTCCCCATACTCGGGAACTGGCGCGGGTTTTCTAACAGAGACTATTGTGTTACTGTTAGCCTTTATGTTAGATAACAGAAATACGGGCACTTGAGCGAGGTTTCCCCCTTTTTTTAATTTAGAAGGTTAACACGTATTTTGAACCAAGGGATTTGGATTTAATATAACTAAGAATCCATAAAAGCTTAACTAACTGAGCTCCATACAAAACCGCATTTCCTAGTCTCTTTGAATCCTGCAATGAGCAGAAAACTAATGTGATATTTTGTATGGGTAACACCCTCTGAATCCTCATCCTTTATTTCGGAACATACCCGTAGTATTTATTTATCGAACTTATCAACCCTTATTTTGGGAACTACACCAATTTCCCATTTCGGTTACATATTACATTTAGATTTACATATTTAGCAAAAGCTGTTGTCCAAAGGAACGTACATGTGAGACAAATTGTACATTGCAAACAACCTGCTGTCACGGAGGCATAAGTGCAGCTAGACTGAGTTTCCAATGAAAGCTCAGCATATCGCCGTATGTTTAATATATTGATATTAATTGTCATTTAATTGATCGTGGTGAAATAGACTGGGTGAGACGAAATCTGTATATGTCATTTGGTGACAATGTCGCCTACAAATTGTATTAGAATTTAGTCACATAAAATATCTCCAATAGACCTACAACATGTCATTAGGTTGCACTAAAAACAATAAATATTCATTTTTGGTGCCAAAATATTTAGTGGTGAATCCAATAGAATGGAAAAATACATGTTAAAGGAAAATTTAACTTCAGAACATAACATAAACCTGACCAGCGAACCACAACCAGTAGGCCCATCATCTAATTACAACAAAAGTAGCCTACCAAAATACCCCTAGTAAAAATGGACAGTTGTTGCACTCAGTAGGTTGTGAATCCCTCGCTAGTTTGACAATGAGTGTGTTTTGAACAGGTGTAACAAGGTGGCTGTGAACCGCGGGGGCGTCATAAGGAAGTACAGTGCGGTCTTTCTTTCCCATTTACTATGGTATCCCATGAGAGTGTTGGGCTCCACACCTGCTGAACACCTGTTGTTCATGGGGAAGAAACAGCACCATAACCAGACTTCCTGAAGCTTGATAGAGTAGCCTAGCTGGTGTACAGTTTCCTACCTGGTTCAAAATTGAATGAAACATAGGCCTACCATGGTATTGTATACCTACCCTCCATCGGTTCTCCAGTGGCTCGTCCTTGCAAGGAGCTCATTGCCTTCTAAATTCTTGATAATATCTTGTGCTTTTCCATAGCTGTAGCATTTAATTCCTTATTGCTTCATGTAGGCCTAAGTGAACAAAATTTAAAGTCAGTGAAATATTCGTACTGAAAACTAAACAGTTAAGTAGACACAACATATACAAGTACTACATAAGTCCTATACTACGCTGCGTTGAGCATTTTATATTATTGTTGTTTTTATATTATATTTATATTATTTTAGATTATACAGGGATTACTTATCTAGCAAGATTCAAGGTAAGAGTAAGATCACACACCGGGAAAGAAAATCATCTTATGGCGCCCTCTGCTTATTACTGCTGGTGTTTTTCTGTTTTCATTGTTTACCATTTATTTTTATTTCCCCCTTGTTTTCCCAGGTCTAACAGCCTCTGTTAATCATTTACATACTTTAGCAGCATTGCACCATACTTGCCGACATAGATGGCCTGTGACTGTCATAACTGTCATGTCACACTATAAGTATAGATTAAAAGTCGATTAAAAGCCCATGTCCTAAACAGGCGCTGTTGTACAGATATTTACAGGCGATCCCATGGATGTCTCTTCTAAACCCCTAAAAAGAACAGAGCCTGGTTAGTACTTGAAAAACTACTTGGAAGAAATAGTGCCAAAGCTTTGCTCATTTCCATTCCAGCACCCTTAATTGAATTTCATTGCTTCCATGATTTATAAGGACACATAATTCCTCTTTTTCCCTTCATTTGAGACATGAATCAAGAAAGCAGTGAATCGCTTTCAGTCAGGCATGATGGCTTCACCTGTGCTGTCTGGTGAAACCCATCACCCAGTATTGCCTAAGGGGTTGGACGTACAAATTTTGTAGTTCCTTCAGCAAAATAAAAGTTTAATAGAATCAGAAGTTTGTGTTCTTGATACAAGAACCCAGAAGAAATGAAATAATGAAAAACAATGTGATGCTGCAGGCTGGATACTTAAGTGTCTGCAAGATCAGTCTGCAAGGTTGTTGCAGCCGTGGTATGAAAATTCAATTGGATGCTAGACAATTTCGCTAAGCTTTCTGTGGGAGATTGCATGAATGTAATTTAATATGGGGGCAATTACCTAAACGTTATTTTCATTAGATGTTTTGCAACACAAAGCATGAAATATAATGTAAATATGTCACTAGTGTTCTACTTTACATACAGAAAAGAGGAAAGCAATTACATTTCTATGTCATGGAGGTAGCCACTAGCACTGGGCTACACAATGTAAACATGATGAACACTACTGGTTGCAGACATGAAGAGTTCATTTTGTTTAGGAAGTATCCATAGACCCATCCTCCCTCTACCCTCTACTCTGGTCAGGGCTGCAGACAGGCATGTAGTCATGTAGTAGCCCACCCCCCCGAAATTTGCTTCAATTCCCTGATCAGTGTGCAAAATCAACTGAACCCCCCTCCACATCAGTAGGGTTATTTCCAATTTATTTCTGCCTATGGGCCTGGTTGCAGGGGGTTTAACCCTTGTGTATTTTACTTCTTCCGTTCTAAATATTAGAATCTATAGAATTTAACTTCATTTTGAAAATGGACTGGGGTAACCTCGACCCCAAAAATAACACGGGTTAAACGAAACCAACTAAAATATACTGATAAAATGGAGACGTGAATGTTTATAGCGGTTTATGAATGTTACATATACTTAGGATGCATTTAACAAACTTACATCTAAATGAGTGATTTAGACATCTTATTTAAAAATTGTGGATAAAAAAGGTGTATTGCCATCATGGGTGGATCAAAATGGGCAATGGGCCAAGGCAGTCGTTCAACGGCATTATTCAAGTGGTGCCACAGGGCACTCACATGACAGCAGGACTGCATATCTGAACAGGTGACTTAGAATTTGCCCAGGGTGCTAAGAATGCTAGAACCACCACTAATTTGGCATATTGTACAATACAATACAATACAATACAATACAATACAAAACAATACAATACAATACAATACAATACAATAAAATCAGGAGCAGAGAGGTACACCTGTACTGTAAAACTATAGCTGT
>JAAGVU020000032.1:10051803-10074979 GCA_011763525.2 Mormyrus iriodes
ACAATACAATACAATACAATACAATACAATAAAATCAGGAGCAGAGAGGTACACCTGTACTGTAAAACTATAGCTGTATTCTAAGATAACTATGACCTGGACCTTTTTAATGATACTACTTCATAACAGTAGAAACTGAAGACTTTTACCAAAAGTATGTGTTCTTCTATAATGTGTGCATCTTCTACACTCTTATTCAGTACAGGGTGCTGCGGGCTCTCTAGTCTGGTTCTATAAATTATTTAAGGCATCAGTTTCAGCCCAAAGGTTGGGGCTGTTTTCATTAAAAAGGATATTTATGCAAAGTTAATTTTAATACTGAATCCAGTTTTTCACCTTTTTGCCATGAGAGTGGTTTCTACTATTGAATGTGGAGCTGTTTAAAGCAATAAAACACATTATTATTCCACAGCAGTCTGAAACAGCTAAGTAATGATTAAAATGCTCTATTTGCAAGAATAATCAATTTTCACTGACTTGTGGTGGCTATATTGTTCAGTGCAGCCAGTACTGGTTTCTTGTCTAAATGTCACTCCCGGGAGCGAATCATTTACAATGCACTTCTGTCAAGATGCCAAACAAGTTTGCAGAAAAACCTTTTCATTGCCTCTGGGTTGCATTCTGTGGAGTGGTGATGTTCTCAAAAACACACTCCAGTGAAAATCCTTAATGAAAGACATTACATGCTCACGTTTTTACGCAAAAATAAGTTTTATGTAAACAGATCTTATTTTGGAGGACTGCAATACACAAATGTTTCTTTCCAATTTTTAAATTTTGCAAGGTGTCAACTAATTGGCAAACACACAACCTAGATTGTCCATCCATCCATTTTCTGTAACCACTTAGCCCATTTGGGGTCATGGGGAGTCCGGAACCAATCCCGGAGGCTATGGGCACAAGGCAGGGAACAACCCAGGATGGGTGCCAACCCATCACAGGGCTCACTCACACCATTCACACACTCATGCACACCTACGGGCAATTTGGCAACCCCAATTAGCCTTGGCATGTTTTTGGGCTGTTGGGGGAAACCGGAGTACCTGGAGGAAACCCCATGACGACACAGGGAGAACATGCAAACCGCACACACATGGAACCCAGGCGGAGACTTGAAAGCTGGACCCAGAAGTGTGAGGCAACTGTGCTAACCACTGCACCACCATGCTGCCCCAACCCAGACTGTCCTACTTACTAAATCTGTGTTAATGACAAAGTAGGTTCTCCCGTGAGGAGAGAGACTCATTTGCATATTCCTGTAATACTTAAATTTGATTGGCTTTGCATTTTAGACAATTCCATATGAATTAAATCTCAATAAAAGCACTGAGGAATATGAGGGGCGTTTTTTTCTAATTGATATCAATATTGTCATATTACTGGCTTTATGCTTCCAATTTTGAGACAGAAGTAAATTAGACTGCATGGTCAAAATAATTTCAGTACAATTCCTCAAAGGGATTCAAGTAAATCTTCAATATCAGGTGCACAGAACCTGCAGCAAGGATGGAACCCACAACCTGAGCCAGTCAGCGGATTAGGCGATACAGGCAGCCGCTGCCTTCTGAGGGGGTGCAAGTTTGTTATGTCTCAGACACTGCCTCTCTTCAGCTTGCCAGGGGGATGCTCCATGACCAGCATGTATATAAAAGATAAGCGATATTAATACACAATGAAGGCATTTTAACATCAATACATTTTTTTAGTAACTTTATTACCGACAAATAAATTTTCCAATCTCACAGATTTACAAATAGTAGCATTTTCACTACAATCATAAAAACCTAAACAATGAAATATTCAAAAAAACATTCAGAAAGTTTTAATGCCCCATTACACCCTTTATTTGGCATTTTAAATGAAATTCACCCCAAAAGTCCATGACTTCGTACCATAAGGAGGAAAAAATACCAGTCATTTTTTAATAAAACAAATTTCTCCCCAAACACCAGATGCAAAGAATGAACATTACTGTCTTTCTAATCTTCCACATTTTGTGATATCATACTCACTTGTATTCATGAAGAAGTTGTTACCACTTTCCTGTATTACAAAATTATGGAGTGGAATGCATGTTTGGAAAATACACATTTACATTACAGTCTCCAACTGGAAAAAAATACATTTTTTACTGTCAAGAAACCTGGAAACGCAGTACAGCACAATGCAAACATTTCAGTAAGAACAAAACAACACGTGTGCTGTTCTTTGGACTGTATGTCCGGCATAAAATAGGTAGAAAAATGTTTAGAATGTGTTCTATTTTTCTTGTTGTGAACACAGTTATGGGCACTTTTGTGTAACCAAATAACATTTAAATACGTGGCAAAAAAAACACAAATTAAACTTAACATTCCACCAACACTGTCAGGCATATTTAAAATCTTCCTTCCATCAAATCTGCACCAACCTTGAAGTGACCCATATAGTCATTTCTCTCCATACATGTTTAAAATGATGAAATTCACATTCCCATATTTGTCCTTAAACCTCCATCTCAGACTCTCCAGTCATCCCATACATTTACTGTTACACCATAAGACGATCTGAGGAAACCAGATCTGCCTCAACTTTAAAAGTTCCATAATCAGCCAAATGATGTGCAGGTGATTAAATATGAATTATAATAAATATATGGAACAGCTACACACATTTGGAAACTTTGACAAATGACTTAACATGCAGAAGTTGTGGGGGCTAGTGCAATTCTTACTGCTGGCTTTCAAAATTCCAGACATGTTCCACTAGGCCAACCCAGTGGATGGCATCACTCAGGCTGGGGCTGATAGCCCTGAGCTATGTCACGGTTCGAGAGAACACTGCTGAGGTTGTCCGAGTTCAACAATGCCACGAATATGTAAACAAAAATGCAATGTTCTCCTACTCTAGGAAGTACACTTATCTTTCAGATGAACAACTATGCAGTTTATGGTTATGCCACAAAAACAATTTTAGAATGTGCTTCTACTGATTTACAAAAAGACAAAGCAATTGGAGATAAATGTCTCAATATTTAATGTCAGTGAGTCCAGTTAAACAACACTAAATGTATATTTTGGCACAAACTGTTAAAATAAATGCATAATTATAACAGAATTTATTTCTTGCAATGTCTGCAGCCAGCTGCAATAACAGTGACGAGTTCAAGGTTTCATATGATTTTTGTATGAAATTTCATGTTTACAATCCAGTGTTTATTCTTGTGTTCAGATAGAATCCTAAATACAAAATATATTAAATACTCCATAAGACAAACCCTCTCTCCCAGTAACTTAAAAAATACTAAATCCCCCCGGTGATTGAGTGCGAAAAAAATGCGTCAAACTGGCATTTACGCAGCTGTAGGACTATACAGCATAGAGCGTGTGATAGTTACTGTATAGTACTAACCAATAAGCATTTAAATACTTAGCAATTCCTGCAATCAACAGGCTTCCGATTTTCAGTTCTATTAATGGGTCACAGCATTTACAGAGATGTACACATGAGCATACAGCTCCTATCTAAACATGACAGAACAACTGGGAAGGTTCACTGGTGATCTGTGGGAAAAAAAATAGTACAAATGGATCTTAATACTCCCAAATGGCACTGAAAAATGCAACAGCTGTTCAATTTTAAGGCGAGGAGAAGTTACCACTGGGCAGACTGGGACCCAGACAGTGATAACAGTAAATGGCATGTCTGATGTTTGGCTCAGCTGGTTAAACTGGTACACATACTAGTTACATATGGCCTCACGTTAAAGGTGTTCACTGCAAAGGATTCTAACCAGATGGACTACACCTCTGACTGGTCTGGCTATTATTATTATTATTACTACTATTTTTTACCTCTTACAGAATATTGCACTATTCATAAAGATTTACAACTACTTTTTTTGTGATGGTACATGTCAGTACAGCACACTGGAATCACGCTAATTATTTTCAAAACTTTTAAAATGAATAAGTCAGAGGCCGCTTATATTAGCATAGGTTTTTCTTTGGACACAGATTTTGTTATTAATTTATTGATAACTACTTGTATTACACTTATTGATAGCCACTATGTACATGATTCAGAATCTTTAGGTTTGTTACAGAAGTGGCATATGAAATCACATTTTGAGTGTACCAGCACCAATTATTAAAAAAAAATTGCCAATACCCATTATTAACAACCAAAATTCATCTTACATACTATGTGCAACCAGGGTTCTCCTGTTTAGAACTTGATGTTAAAATCAAAGCATCACACTGGCATTTTAAAATAAATCAATGGACGAGAAGGTAAACGGCTCTTAAGTAACAGCACATTCATTTGTTTTAAATGAACATTTCCAGATCATACAGATAAAATATTCTATTTCATCACAAACATGAAACCAAAAAATATATATAAATATTTTTGTAAATGGCTCCCTTTGAAAATGACCCTCAGAGATTTCCTGTTTTTACAGCTGTTACCATGCCCCCCCCCCCCCAACAGCACCCATGCCCCCCCAACTCTACATAATAAAGCTTCAACACAAGTGGGGGGGCGATTACTTCGGTCTTTGTGCAATGCAAAAACAGCATCAGCTCTAACCCTGCAGCAGTGCTGTCAGACTCCAACAGGAGAAGCTGTGGGGACCCCCTGCTGGTGCAGGTGACACGTCCAGGAACGTGGCTTCAGAAGGTCCAAGAAGGAGGGCTGGAACACACAGGGAGCACAGACAGAGCAGCAGGTCCTCAATTAGCACATCAGCAGAATGAACTGTTGCCTACACCCCACCTAAAACATAGAGCTGGTTTCCCATGGGGTGTATCCTTAGACTGAGCAGATACTGCCACAACACAGGTCTGCAAGGGGACATCAAATGCATCTTAGTACAGAATGTGTGTCATACCTGCTCCAAAGGGCAGTAGCTCTGCGCGTACCACTCCTGCGAATAAAGGCAGAGCAGAACACCCTGGCCCAGGAAGAGCGCAGTCCACATGATCACGTTCCAAATCGGGCCCTTCCTCTGGTCATGAAGGATGAAGTTGAACATCACTAATGATGAAGGGAGGAACAGAAGAGTGCTGAGTGCATACTACAGGGGAAAAACAGGAACAAAAGACCCCTATAAGCCAGCAGGCTGTTGTTCCCTCAAAGCAAATTATACCTTTTAAAGACTGGCGGTCAGGACTTATGTCTGATTGCACAGAAAGTTTAAATAACATTAAAGAATATGCAAATCAAAATATTGCATGTTACGATAATTTAAAATTCTTCCCACTAGTTTTGGTCCATAACTGGATGGAGTTTACTTCAGTAGGATCGGTGCCCCTGTCCAGAGGGTTGTGGGATTGAATCATGCAGCTATTGGCCCTAAAACTGAACGGCTCCAAGGATGCAGGGCGACCCTGTTCTCTCACTCCCAGCTTTCCTCACTTGTATGTTACTTCAAACAAAATTGCCCATTACGTAAATGTAAAATGTAAAAATTTTAATGGAACCTCATCTGCTAAGGTTTTAGCATATATTATTTGGTATGGTCTTGCCACACCAAGACCTAAAGAAGGGGCTAAGAACTCACTCCCAAAGCACATGAAGAGGGTGAAGAGGACAGGGTAGAAGAAGCCGAAGCAGATGGCAAGGACGTATTCATGCACGACTGCGGAGACGGTGAAGACGACCAACATGGCCACCGTCCTGAAGCGCTTCTCTGACATCTACGGTGGGGGAGAGCGGACACATAACAGAAAAGACTTTAGCCTTGGCTGTCAACTATTGCATGACAAACTAGTCAACTTACCCTGACCTGAAGTAAAAGACAACCTACTTACCCACAATAAGTCCCGGTAGACATAATAATATAGCCAGTCATGAACCACAACATTCCATGTCCGATAGTAATTGGCAAAAGATGTTGAGTTCCACCAATCCTGAAAAAGAAATGTGATTTAATATCCATGTTTCATTACAGTGGTAAAACTTTACTTGATGGGGCAGAAATATTTAGTAATAACTCATTTACTACAGAAGTATAAATCATGAACAAAGACAGAGATAAAAGACGCATCATGATTCATTAATGATGAACAAAGATGAAATGAGTATTTTACTTGTATTTTTTGTGACTTTTTCCCTTCAGCAGTTTCTTCTGTATTTCGCAAAGGTTTATAGAATTAACAGAAATAGTAACAAATACAGTAACTAGAGATAAAACGGCATGAAAATTTTATATCATGATTATCGTGACCAAAATTATCATGTTTATCTGCTGTTGTTAAAATGGGCTGAAAATGTTCAAAAAGTGCTGATACACAAACTGAAATAATTTCACCTCTGATCTAGTCCTCTAGACAGTTTAGAAATTTCCTCAGCGCTGCCACTGCCTTCCGTCATGTTTTCAACACAAAACTAAACCCACGTTATATGCGGCGCCTGCCCCTGCGCACTCTGACAGATCCCTGTAACAGCTCAGGAGCATGCTGGGAAAACTGTAAATAACCCATGTTTGTGTTATTGTTAATATTTGTTCTGTTACCGATTGTCATGGGTACCCTTGCCTGTGTCTTTCGTGAACCCTGTCTGGTCCTATAGCCTGAATTCATACCACCCTGTGTTTCCACGTTGTGTGTTCAGTGTTTATTTGATCCCTGTCTTAGTTCTTTTAAGGGCTTAATAAAATAGTTACTTTCCCTTAAAAACAAGCCTCCTCGCGTCTCAAGGTTGCTTCTCTGCCTTGGTCTACCACACATTACAGTGAGTTTTTCGAAACAGTAATAAACCAAGTGGTAACGGTAATACCGTTGGGAAATTTACCAAACCAGTAACCGTTTCATCCCTAATAGTAACTGCTTGGAATAAAACATGCATCATGAGTCATTAATGATGAACAAACATGAGATCAGTTTTTCACTTGTGTTGTTCATGACTTGCTCCTTCAGTAATTCCTTCGGTGGTTCTATCAGTAGTTCACAAAAGTTTACAGAATTAACAGACACAGTAACAAGTATAGTAACTGTTTGAGATAGAATGTGTCATGATTCATTAATGATGAACTAACATGAGATCAATATGCAACTAAGACTTAGTTTGTGGGCAATTAATACATAAATAATAGCATAATACTATATTTGTGCTCCATCAAGTAAAGTGTTACCATTACAGCTGTCTATGAAGAAAAAGATAAAATTATTTCCAGACAGGTCAGCTTGTTAATAATACACTTAAGAAGTGCATTAAACATACATGAGCTTCTTGTCTGGTCAAGAAGGAAGAGAACACAAAGAGAGACACTTCCCAATTTCAGTACCTTGTAAAACATCCGATCGGCGAATCGCAGCATCTCCGCAAAAGCGTTGAGCCAGCAGTGGAGGAAGGCGAAGAAGGCCAGGAAGAGAACCAGCACTCCTGGGGAAGCAGACGGGGCAGCAGCCATAGGCCATTCAGCGTGGAAGTCAGTGCCCCACCAAAACAACCCACAACTATCACGTCAACAATGCCGACATGCTCAGTCGCCTATTACAGCTCCACATGTCTCCACCTTCTGGAAGAGAGATGCTTCAGGGCCATTGGCTTGAAGCTAGGACATGTATTTAAGGATGGAGGGGTCACCTGGCAGGATGGAGTTGAAGACACAGAGGACCATAACCCGCAGGTCAAAGATCTGTAGGCTGATGCTATGGAACTGGGGGATGCAGAGGCGGACAAAGGTGTAGTAGGCGTAGAACAGGCACCCCAGCACCTGAAAGACAACCATGGACTATCAGTGAGTCTATGGCCACTTATACAAGGGGATGCATGCTGGTACAGGGAGACAGACGATTGAACTCTACCTGTAGGAACTTAGTCACCACATATCCCCATCTGATATACGGGTTCCTGCGAAGAAAAGAAACAGAATTAAAATAATAAATCAAGGCAACACGGTCATAAAAAGTTTATGAGATTTACGCTGCAGTATGAAATATGTAGCACCATGGGATTCTATATTTAACTGTCCCTCTGGTTTAGAACGACTTCATCGGGTGATATCAGGTTACATCCTGTGACACTGCCTTTAAAAACGCAAACATAGCAAAGTCTGGATTGGCCAAAACCCACATCATGAAAGCACATGAGCCTGCAGTGACTGATCCCTGCCAGCCTCATCAGGCGAAATCCAGTGGTGTGAGAGTCACATGATCTGCTCACCTGGGGTAACTGTCTCTGTAAATGAGTGTGGGAACGAACAGGAAGTACAGATACTGAGTAACTTGCGGCATGATAAGGGAACCTGGGAAATGGAGGAAGAAAACACCATGAAATAAAACGCAACGCTACGAACATCATCAGAAGTAAGTGAGTTACTTGTCGGTCCAAGCATGGACTGTAACAAAAGGAGTGAGCCACACAAGTTGCATCAATTTGTTGATTTACTGCACTTGTCTTGGGCAAAAGCCAGCACCCTTGGAACATTCTCCCTGATGAAGGAGTGCGCTTTCATCATCAGCCGGACCTGCAGGGGGCAGCGTACACAAGCTCAAGGTCACCAAACAGGCAAAATCAAGGAATTTGGTGGGTTGAATAAAACTCGCAGCAGAGTAGAAAGGGTAC
The DNA here is from genome assembly GCA_011763525.2 of Mormyrus iriodes. NCBI lineage: Eukaryota > Metazoa > Chordata > Actinopteri > Osteoglossiformes > Mormyridae > Mormyrus > Mormyrus iriodes. The sequence continues at coordinate 10,060,354 of JAAGVU020000032.1, forward strand.
TGCAGGGTGGCCATCTACCTGCTCGAGGATGACGATGAAGCGAGAGGCAGGGGGCAGGTTGTTCCTCAACACTAGGAAGGTGGGCAGGAAGCCTAGGACCACCCCCTGGTAGAGCACGAAGAGAAATCCGGCCACCAGCGTGCGCAGGATGCGGTGCCGAGACGACTTGTACCGACTGGCCCATATGTGGAGAAGGCCGTAAGGTACCACCAGCACCGACAGGAACATGCAGAACCAGATGGAGACGACCAGAGGGAGCTGCCCAAAGGCATACACTAACAAGTCAAAGTCCAGCACCAACCTGGCGAGAAACCACAGAGGGTAATAAACAGAGTCATGATGGGTACCGGCAGCACCAATCACCATCTGCCAGCTCATCCAAGCGTGAGGGACTAATGGTCAACACCCAGACCAGAGACTCAGTAAGCTAGCCCTGAGGGACACATTGCGTCATTGAACGTGCTGGTTTTTCATCTTTACATGTACACTATTAGGTACAGTTGAACTCACAAAATATTTACCTATTGTGCAACGGCAAACTGAGTCACAAAATGCCACACCCCAGGCAACGCATCCTAGCTGATGTACTATTCATTTTAGGACTATGCCAGTTAGTTCATTTGGGCCACTACTTTGATTTTATTGCATTCAACATCTAGACCAGCCCTCAGAGAATAGCAAATCTTGATTCCTTTTTACAATTTCTACTAAAACTACTATTCCTATATCAATATAAGGGCTATATACCTATACCATAAGAATAGCCTTTCCATACCTTAGGATAAATAACCAGTTGTGATTAATTCAATAAAATGCCTGATCTTTCAGCAAACAGGGTTAGCTAGAACCTCCCACCTGCCCTCATCGATGAAGTCGACCACCAGGGTGCTGAGGATGAAAAGGATGAGCAGGGCGATGAACATGTGGTAGATGGTGCGGATGTGGTTGACCTCAAACAGTTCACTTTTGGGGGAGATAAGGAATCAAAGTTGGTATGTGAAAGGAGGGATCAAAAAAAACGTGCAGCCAGGAGCTGTGCATTACCCCTAGATAACATACAGAGAGACAACGAGAGTTTATACTCCTCTATGTACCAATACTAGGCAATGAATGCAAAGACAAAGCAATCTATGCAAAACCGGCACTCACATGATGTAACAAAGCTCATCTGCATAGAAATACCTGCAGAGGCCGAGTGCAACATTGTCCTAAACCCAGCATCAGTTTATACAGACTCAGGCTATATGCCAGGCAACCAGAAAACCAGGCTCTCCTTTCAGACGTACAGTATTTTGACATGAAGAGATTGCAGACCTGCACATGTGCTCTTTGGAATGGAGAACAGTTTTCCCCACAATCTTAACACTCTAGAAAACAGTATACACTTCAGTACAGTATTACTTAAGGGTCAAATCCTTGGCACATCAACCTAAGAAACTCACCCACTACACAAATGAATCATACGCTCCTTCTTTGGACAATCAGGTCTGGCGAGAGAGTCCAGACACACCAGTGTGTAACATCTCTTTCATGTAAGCTTGGGTGACAATGCAGGCTACACACTTGCTTTATGGGAAGGCAGGGTCGATGGGCAGCCAAGTCTGGAGGGTAAGGCCAGAGCGCAAAATCCAGCAAGACGTAAAAATAAAGATAACTTACTCTAACAGGGATCGGCGACTGACAAACACTTTCCCCTGATCCTGAGAGGGCTTCGTATGTCTGTAAATAACCAAAAACAAACATGAGAAAAAAACACCGGTAAAAGACATGTTTATAACAGAGGAGAGAGATATAGGGAGAAACAGGGGAAATTCAGACAGGCAGATAGAAGCAGGGGGGCGGAGATGGAACACAAAGGAGGAGATTCCTGAAAAAGCAGCAGAAATCACCCATACCTTAGCTTGCTTCTCTCCTTGTCAGACATCGTTGGAGATGTGATTAAGGTGGGCTGCAGAATGGAGGACTCCTCAATCAGGCAGTCCATGAACTCGCTCACTTGGGAGTCAAAGCTCTTCAAAAGGTCTGATTTCAGGTGCTGCCAGCCAGGAAGAGACAATATTAATTATCTATGGTTACACATGTCCTATGTGCTTAGACTACATGTCCCCCATGGGAACTGGGACAGACAGCAAGCTGTCTAAAGGGCTTCACAGGGACGCACGACATCATAATCCCAGATCTCAGGGAAAGGAAATTAATCAGTCTTTCAGCTTCCTTGATGAGTTTTTGACATATGCACAACTGGACAGCACTAAATGTAAGTGTAAATGACTGACAAACACTGTGATCCGATCACCCAAACCACTTGCCATGGCGGTCTGGGACGCGTTTGACCACGTATCTTTTGCAGCGTACCGCTAATGGGTACCGATGTCCCCCCAGCAAGGACGTCACAGTAACTGTACACGTGGCAGTAACGAAATCTGAACACACATGCTCAGCTGGATAACTTGGTATTTCACAATGCAGCTGAGACTCTGAATTGCCTTTAGGGTGCCATAAGAACTTCCTCTCATCCTTGTTTACTTCCTTGATTCACAAACAGTTTTGGCTGTGTGACCATTTGAAGTAGTAAGACCATCACAGCTGTACTCCTACATTCTCTTTCTCTGCATTTCCTTGTCACTGGAAGAGCGAGGCAGCACAGCATGGGCGTGCTCCTGAGGTGAACGTTCACGTGACCACTTGTGTGTAACGGGACAGTTCTGGAAGCACCGCATATGACGCCTGGGGATGAACCGCCGTCGGTGGTGGTTAGGTTGACTTCCCATTTGTGCCTGACATCATAACATTGGGTTCTCACTTCCCGTTTCCACTTGCAACAAAGTCAGGAAACTGACTCCGCTTAGCCTCCAATGTAGCCAGACAATGGCACTATTCTGAGAATTACCTTGATCTTTCACATGGACTTGTCAACCCCCAATATCTTAAAATATGAGCTACATGTGGGTGGCACAGCAGTACCATGTGTTGCACTGTTGCCTCGCACCTGCATGTGTGGAGTTTGCGCATCCTAACTGTGCTTTGTGAGCTTTCCCTGGGTAACGTGGTTTCCACCCACAGTCCTCCAAACAGTTACGCTACCTGGCGCCTGTAAACTGCCCGCCGCAATCATACACGGGCACTGTCGCTCATCACACCCAGGATGCAACCCAGCCCTGTGCTGTCTGGGTTGGGCTCCAAGCCACCTCCATCATCCTGACCAGGATTAACAGCTGAAAAATTGATGCGCTAAATGCACAAGCACTTTATTTAATATAGATTTATCAGTTTTAACACGACCGTTTACACATGTAATCTAGGAGCAGTAACTGTTTTTGCTGACATTTACTGGAACAGGGAAAAACTGAAATGTAGTTGATTATATAAGCACACAAACTGCAGAACTCGCCGTTTTGGGGAATTCTGATTTCCTTGTTTCTGAATGTGTTCCAAAGTTCCACTAAGAGTACAAATCTTTCTTCATTCTGACTAAACAATGTCAGCACAGTGAGCACACCAGCTTCCATGTACAGGGTGACAGAGGGGCCTGGAGCCTGGCCCAGGCAGCACAAGGCACAAGGCAGGGCAATACACACAAGTTTGTATTCATATCTTTGTGGGGACCATCCACTTATTTCCATGGGAAAAACCCTAATCCCAACAATGGCAACCCTAACCCCTACCCAGCCCTAACCTTATCCATAAGAAAACAAACAAAACAAGTATTATGGCATTTTTAATTTTTTGATTGCAGTCACAGATTTTTATAAAATTGAGATTCCCCTGGTGGGGGACCAAAAAAAAATGTCCCCACAAGGTCAAAATAACAGGTTTTTATCACATTATTGCGATATTTGCTCCCCACAATGAATGTATACAAAGTTATACAATGAAATCTGTAGTCAAACATGTGAGTGTCTTTGGGATTATTATTGAGATATAAGGCAGTTTGCTGAGGCTTGAGGGTTTAGCGTGATAAGACAGACGAGGGACGAGGTTTATGAGCTGTACAATATCTGGCTGCCTGCAAGATCTGGCTGCAGGGAGTGTTTCGGCAGCACCGAGCATGGACAGTCAATGGGAAAATCAGAAAGATGTGGAAGATGTATGTTGAGCTGACACTTAGAGGAGGAGATAAGGAGCATGCACTGATTACTGCACGCTGCCGCACCCACCACATGACAAACCACCTCAGGGATGAGAACCTGAGTACATCTGGTGGGTGATACCTCAGCACCACACTAGCCCAGATGGACCAGTGCGAGTTTTTTTTCCGGTGGCTGGAGTGCCAATCCTGCCACCAACCCCCAAATTTCCCTGTAAGATGGAGGACCTCCTTACAGGGCTGGGTGTAGGTTAACGTCATACCCAGGACAAAGCAATTACAGGTTAAGGCCCTTGCACAGGGGCCCAACGAAGTAGGGTCACTTTTGGCATTGACGGGATTTGAACCAACAACCTTCTTATTGCTGGGACAGTTCCCTAGCCGCAGTCACCACTCTGCCCATGACACTTAGAGTCAAAAAATCAAATTGCACTAGTTTATTCGGGGTCATTTTCAGAGCTATTTACCTCTGCTTTCGTCTTCAGTTGTAGTTTTTTACTGATGACATGCTCTACCTCCATTTTTCCTGAAATGGTAAAAACAAAAAAAAAATAATTAGTCCTGTGTATCAGCGCACACTCCTTACCTCTCTACTCTGATTAAATACTTGTTATAAGCTCCACTGGCATTATTCCAATTCTGTTTTTGTTCCCCAATGATCTCATCACATTAGAACAAATATCTTTTGAAATTACTGCCTTTATTCAAGGAATATGGAAAGTACTGCTTTGAAATAAATGGGTAAACATCTGGTTTATAAGTCTTGAAGCACATGTTATATAGGGATACAGAAACATGCGGTCAGTCTACCTTCACTGGTCAGCACCATGTGAACATGACTCATCAGACCCTACAGTGTTGCCAAGTAACCAGGAAAGTACAATATTTGATCGGCAGACAGACCAGAACCACAACCTCCTGTTTCCAGATGGGGGACAGCATCAAGACACGAGGCAACTTTGCTGGCAATATGAACGACTATTTGGAGATGGTCAGACCAGCCAAATGAGAGTGCAAAATGAAAAGAGTGATTACTCAGAAGGTAAGAGAGTTACAGTTGTGAATTATGAGGTTATTTAAAGAGCCTCACAAAAAAATAACAGGAACCATGTCGAAGGTCACACTGGATGAGAATTTACACCACGTCCTTGTAGATAAAAAAAAAAAAAAAGTTAACTCATAGTTGAGATGAAGGTCATTGTACAGGGAGCCTGCAACTTTTGGTAATGAACTGTACAGCAGCCAGAGAACAGATATACAGGACTGCCCTGGTGGCTTGAAGACCTCACCTTGTTCTCCATTAACTCAGCACAAGCCTTGAGGTACGAAGGTAAAGAACAGAGTGATTTTACCAGAGAAGAATGCAGTGACTCAGCACTAAGGATTTCATGCAGTATAGCCGAGTGAAAAGGTTCACTGCAACACTAAGTAGGACAAATGTCACTGATGAAGTAAAACAAATATTATGCTTGTGTAAATGATACCTCTCAATGAAACAGGAAGTACTCCAATGAATAAGTAGGTAACAGGTCAGACAGGCATAGGACTCCATTAAGGAATATCCAGAAGAACTGCATATCAATCGTATATTACTGCAATTCAAAGTGGAAGCTTAACTATTTATGTTATAACACGTTCTATGTAGAGAATTTAGTTATACTATACTTAGAAAAAGAACACAAAACCATTTATTTACTAACCTCCAATGGAGTGGCTTTTTAGTTAATAATACATAAATTGAACCTCACTTACAGTTGGATATCTTTAAGTCATTTGTAACAAACTCATTGCTTTGGCTCCTTACATAAAACAAAATCCTATGATTAAGCGCATGTCCATCATAAACGGCTAAGTCTGCAAACAAGCAGATTTCCTTAATTTTCAAGAAGTTGCGCTTTGGCTGAATTTCTCAAGGAAGATAAAATTTCACTCAATCACATTCTTTGTTGCATATCTAGTGGTCAACAGTGGTGTCTGTCACAAACACTGGGTCACTGTGTGTCAAATCAGTGTCTGATTAGCTCATCAAATGCTACTGTGCTATACTGTAAAAGTCAGAACACATGACCAGTTGCAGAGGTTAACATTTCGAGTTAAACCTCAACCTGGTATAGTAGCTTCTCCCCCTCGACCTTTGTCCTGCTGGCATACATGTTCAATTCCACCTGGCCATTACCTTAGACCAGTATTTCCCAATTTGGTCCTTGGGGACCGGCAGACAGTCCACATTTTTGTTCTACTGGGATCTGGGAGGGAGCAAAAACGTGGACCGTCTCTGTGTCCCCGAGAACTGGGTTGGGAATGACTGGCTTAGACTAGCTACCATTTTAAAAAACCATACAGATCAAAATCAAGCTGAATGCAGAATATCAGTGGAGGACACGTAATGATTTTTAACCAATACTGGTCAATAAGTACCTGTAGTAATCAGGGTAATTAAAAAATGTTTAAAATTGAAAACACTAGGCTAGATGAAAGTCAGCATACTAGCATGAGTATATTTATATTTAAATTATTTGGCAGTCGCAGGAGATTGGGAGGCACAAACATATGATGTAATATAGGATTAGTCACACCCACAAAAATAAAATTGCAATAAAACTCCCTTAAATCCATGGGTGGATACTGTCTTTTTTGTGACTGTCAGAAGTGTGTCAAAGTCTCGTGTCTGGGCATGTGAAGTCCACAATGACACAAGTCTATGCGGGCTCTGTAAAACCCACACAACTTCATCGACTGCTGGACACCAGAAATGACAAATGGACACATATGTAACCTCATGCTATTTCATCTTTAAAATAGCCAGGGCTCTTAACTGGAGTTGCCTTACCTCCAAGCGCTGCAAAGAAAAATGTGCCTAAATTTGTAAACTTCACAGAGGAATAAATAGTGAAAAAAGCCCCTTACAGAAAGGCCAGCTAGACACAGAGCAGGCGGTAAGCTGGCCACCTCACCGTTGCTTGTTAAGAGACAGGCTTCTCTCCCCTTGCCGTCGTGCTCCAGGTTGTTGGGTGATGGTGGAACCCGTCGGCGGCTGTGTGTAGTTGGGGCATCTTCACCCACCATCCTTCTAGAAAACACAAAGCAGGAGCTCATCAGGAGCCATGTGACCTCAGCCTCACCTCCACATGCAGCCCCAGGCTTGCCTGCTTTTACATTTACTCGTAACTAATTCAGTGCTGGATGTCTCCTACGGCATGTTTGCTTAAGAAGGGTATCCAAAGTCTGCAGTCTAATCATTCATATTTGTTAATTTCCTTTCCTTACTTGTTATTGATACTGACCCTCAACAAGGTTGGCAGTTTTTGTACTGTGATTTATGCATTATCATTTCAACCATACAAACATTTCTGAAATCTGGTAATTGGATGGACGGACAGACAGAGAGACAGACAAAGTGAGGATCAGAAGATCAGTATAGCAGAGAGAAATCAAGGGTTTTAATTGTTCAGAAAAGTGTAACAGAAAATCCCTGCCAGACGGCAGACTTCAGGGCCAGCTCCAAGAGAGTGCCGACAACAAAGAGTGAAGGCGTATGATCACTAACACTTTACATCGAACCAATTTTACAATCAAACGGAAAAAGTTTGCTTGTAAAACACCATTCTTTGAAATGCAGTTGAAAACCCTCACTAAACTCTACATTCTTAATCCCTGTTCTCAACTAATCTCAACCTGTCAGTTGACTCTCTAAAAAACCAACTAAAGACTTTTTTTAGTTTAAGCAGGCATTTGAATAGCATCAAGTAGCCTTTAGCTTGTATTCTGTCATCTTTATTATTACTATTACTTTTAATGTTTCTCTTAATTTACTTTTCCTTGTTGGTACTTGTTCCTTTTGATAGTACTTTTAAGTTTTTTAGGGCTGTAGAGCGCTTTGTGATCTCGTCTGTCAAAAGTGCTTTATAAATAAATTTGACTCACTTATTACTGAAACAATTTATATGTACTCATTTGACATTAAATACAAATACTGCATATTTGCGAACCAAGTGTATATGAACACATACACTATATGGACAAAAGAACTGGGACACCTAGCCATTACACCAACAGGAACTTTTATGACATCCCATTGTAAATTCATATGCATCAATATGGAGTCGGTCCCCCTTTGCAGCTATAACAGCCGCCACTCTTCTGAAAAAGCTTTCCACAACATTCTGAAGTGTGTCTGTGGGACTTTTTGCCCATTCATCCAGAAGAGCATTTGTGAGCTTAAGCACTGATGGTGGATGTGAAGGCCTGGCTCGCAATCTTCATTCTAGTTCATCCCAAAGATGTTTTATGGGGTTGAGGTCAAGGCTCTGTGCAGCCAGTCAAGTTCTTCCACAGCAAAGTCACCAAACCATGTCTTTAGGGACCTTGCTTTGTGCACTGGGGCACAGTCATGCTGGAACAGAAAAGGGCTATCCCCAAATTGTTCCCACAAAGTTGGAAGCATAGAATTGTCCAGAATGTCTTGGTATGCTAAAGCATTAAGAGTTCCTTTCACTGGAACCATTATCCCTCCTCCACAAAACTTTACAATTGGCACAATGCAGTCAGGCAGGTAACGTTCTCCTGGCATCTGCCAAACCCACTCTCATCCATCAGGCTGCCAGATAGAGAAGTATGATTAGTCATTCTACAAAACACGTTTCCACTGCTCCAGAGTCCAGTGGCGGTGTGCTTTACACCACTGCATCTGACACTTGGAATTACACTTGGTGACGTGAGGCTTGCATGCAGCTGCTTGGCCAAGGAAGCCCATTCCCTGAAGCTCCTGGCACACAGTTTTTGTGCTGGGGTTAATGCCAGAGGAAGTTTGGAACTCTGCAGTTATTGAGTCACTCGGCGACCCCACTCTGTTACTGTACATGGTCTGCCACTTTGTGGCCAAGTTTCTATTGTTCCTAAATGCTTCCACTTTACAATAATACCACTTACAACTGACCACGGAATATCCAGCAGGGAATAAATTTCATGAACTGACTTATTTCAAAGGTGGCATCCTATGGCAGTACCATGCTTGAATTTACTGAGCTCTTCAGAATGACCCATTCTTTCATAAATGTTTGTAAACCTGACTGCATGGCTAGGTGTTTGATTTTATATACTTGTGCTAATGGGTCTAAGCGAAATGTCCGAATTCAGTGATTAAGAGGTGTGTCCCAATACCTTTGTTCATATAATGTAAATACCATATACTAAAAAAAAATTGTATTGACCTTGCATCAACCACAAGATCAAGTTAAAAATTGTATATTTTAAATTTGATTTCGCAGGGAAGGAAATATATATATATATATATATATATATATACACACACACACACACACATTCACTCAACTGTTCTATAGCCATATTTTGCAGTTTTTCTTATAATTTAACTGGTTCTCCTTTAAAATGCCTGAAACATTCATTGGACTACACATCTGTAAACGTAATCCTGACGTACGACACCATTACATAAAAATAAGCATACACATAAATAAGGGAATCTTGTTAATGTCGTATCCCTGAATTAGCCACCAGACCAACTGATCGCCCTTCCTAACTCATACGTTCAGATCGGCTACCTTTGGACAAGTCAAATGGTCATCACACTCTTCCAATCACGATCGAGCGCATCACTTGTTTAAACCATTAACTAGCTAAAATACGATTAGAGACACTTCTAATCTGCTTTCGTTTTCTGGGGCTCATTTATCGATTAGTTCGATTTCAAAATCAGCCTTTGTATATTATAAAGTGACTTTTCTGTAATCTAGCCATGTGTCTGGTTGATAACGTTTTGCATAACCAGCTAGAACAATAATCATTCTAATCCAATGTGGCGATGTTTCCTTGACTTATACAGATAAAAGATGTTACAAATCCAGCATTGCTGAACCACGTGCCCGGTTAGTTGTTCACATTTCTTGGTTATATTTTCTGTTCCACATACTTATTTCAAACTGAATTACACTGTAATATATGATGAAAGGGCCTGTACGTAAACTGTGCCTTTTCTGACAATAATATTAAATGTTCACTTTTTGGACGTATGGAGGGGAAAAGACGCGTGTTGATTCCCGGCATCTGACCACCTACCTACATCGGGGGCTGCCGCTGCGACTCACCGTCAGAGAAAAAGGAGCAACAAGGTGCTGGTATTTATTCATATTATGGCGTGTGACGTTTGTAATTACAGCAATAGTACAGAAGTCACGAGGGTGAAAAATCTGCACGACTTCAGAGGTCGTAAGCAAACATACCGACATACGTAGCCAGTACTCAAACAACAGTATGTTGTTGGTATTGGTGAAGAGCAAATGCATCGCTCCCAGTTAAGGGTACTACGTAAACAGATACATTATAACACAGTACGGTTGTCCCATGACTGCTACTACCAAATAAGAATTTTAGAAATCAGGTTTTTAAATACCAGTTTAACTTAAAACATCAGGCTGGCCACTACAAGGAAGACAGATGAAGCTGTTATGCATCTTCGATCGACACATTTACTTAGGAAACCGAGGCAGTTACAGGTAGCCTTGCCAAATCACAAGGACCCTTCGGTGTAGTTTAAGGCCAGATCCGCGTGCTTTTAATCAGATACTCACGTGTTGCGGCGCATGTATTTATTCTCCCTCGAAAATAAGTCAGCTTGAATGTAACTGGCCGGAAAAGTAGCAAGCCAGGGCTACAAAAAAGCGCCTGATAGTTCCGTTTCACAGTAGAAACAGAACGTTATACGGTCTGTTTTGGAAATCGTGTGCATGGCTGGAAGAAGTCACTCATCCCTGATTTACAGCTCCGCCTTCGCCGGCACGCAGACAGCCTACTCACCGCTAGAGGGACGACATCGTATTTTCCGTATGTACGAGCGCTTAGGGTAACTTTCATTCATTAATGATTGCTTAATAAATGACACACAAGAAAATCAAACGAGCGCCATAAGTACCTCTACTTCGGGATATGAATATATATATATAATATGCATACACACACATTTTTTTTCTCTGTAATAATTTGTCGGCTTCCATACTGATTAGGCTAGTTGAAGCAGGATAAAGCTGATTTTGGATGTTAGCTTTTTATATGTTCATTGGATGTATGTATGGAATGTTAAGTCGTTCCATCACACATGCTATGTACTCCATGCAGTATCAACAGCTGAAACAGAAATTGAAGGGAGGATGGGGGCCTTTTCCTAAGATAATATGCACCCTATTATATTTACAAGGAATTATCCGTTTTCATAAAACGTGAAAAGAACCCATCAGTTCATATAGCATTATGTCATATCAGTGCACGTTTCCAGCAGCACAGTTACAAGCTTCGGCAAACTTCTTATTGGTATTTCACCGGAAGTTATTCATCTGCGCGAATACTACCGATTTTACGGTAGTAGAGTTCTTCGCCCAGAGCTTCGTTATAAGGTATAATGTCTCCAGTTTCAACTGGAGAATATTCTTCCACACAAAATCTCATCCAGCTTTATGGTGGAAATTTAGGGGTTACAGAGGCAGTTCTATGAATTTTAAACTGGGCGGCCCAGGGGTGGTAAAGGTATGTCTATAGGTGGCTACAGTGTGATGTTAATTAATGTGCGTGCACAGCGCACGAATGTTTTATATGCATTAGTATTCTATTAATAATACGCTAAAACCTTAATTAATAAGATGAATGCACACATAATTGTTGATGGTTAGTCTGCTATTTTGGATAACCTTTATAGTCAAGTAGGCTAACAAAGACAAATATATAGGACCTCTTTCTGTGTTCATTTATAAAATGTGAAGCTAAGTAGTCAAGTGCTCTATATAAGCAAAACACCAAACTATTTATTCGATATAAATTCTGTATAAATGATGAAGGAATGTATCACAACACACCCATGTAAACACCCCAGGGCAACTCTGTTGTGAAAGGCGCTATATTAAAACAAATTGAATTGGAAAGAACCGCATTGTCCAAACCCTGGGTTCTATAGTCATTTAAATGAACTCAAAATGACGAATCTGAATTATGTAATATACCATACATTATAGTCGTACACTGGTATAATAGGACAATTAGCATGGATGTTTTGGATAAAGAATAAAAAACAGGTTCTGACCATATTTAAGGTGGTTAAATATTTGTTCTCAGAACAAATTGTAATAGTAAATAGCATGTGCGTGTGCCCACCGTTAGGAGTATAGTAAGTGGGGTGGCGGTACGGTGGGCTGAGTGAATGTGTGATAAAGACCACCTTGTGGTTGAACCCCCTAACTGTCTTGCTCAATTCATTACACTAGCAACATGACTCACTGACCCACCTTTATAATAATATAGAAAACCAACGGGTGCGCAAAAAAAGCTGCAAACTCGAACTGCTTGTCTCATATTTTGTTACGGTAGAAATCGTCTATTTTCTTAGATGTTAACAAGGTTTAGAACACAGCAAATGGGCTCGAAAGGCAAAAATGTTAGCTGTCCATGTGCCTTTGGACACAAAAGGTCTATGATATAAAAACTACCAGGCTTGCTTGTTGAAAGATATTACAGCCTGAAGACTGAATATGGAATATACAGCTAACTTGACCGCAGTCACAGGATTCTCATGGACAAGCCACTCCTAGAGTTTGGGAAAGCTGTTTTGTTACGTTAGATAACCGCTTTTTCTCTTTGATTGGTCCCAGCACTGTATGAGATCCGTGATCCTGAAAGCTAACTTACTCGGAGCAGTTTTGCTTTTTAGCATGAGTTACCCTGGTGATGTATCCCGCTAAGAAGATAACCAGCGTCATGATATCGAAAAGCCAGAGTTACCGCTACTAATCTACAAAGTTACCTGGCTGTGAAAGGAATCCGCCTTCGAGATACAGAACCCAGACGCACTCTATAGAAACAAGCGTGTTGGTCATACACCCGCCACGCAGCAAGGTGGAAGCCAATGACGTGGCAGAGATTGTGAGGCGGCATCGGGGTGGCCAGTCTGATTGTAAGGGTGGGATTGGCCATCTCGGCCCCCGCTTTAAAGCCGCGTATTACACCACAGGCTTTATCTTTGTAATAAGGCATGTCTTCCGTTCCAACTTGGGAATGTTCTTTTGTATCTGACAAGTAGCCACACAAAATTTTATTCTAATTCTATGGTGGAATTTAGGGGTTATTGTCATTCAAACTTATATACTGTACATAGTAAAAAATATGTATGTACCACTGGGCCCATATCTTTATAACAATACATGTCTCCAATTCCAACTTTAGTTACCATTTATGTATCAGGTCATTTTTAAATGAATTTTCTTTTTCTTTTAATTCAATAACAATTTATTTACAACTAGAGTGAACGTCTAGTTTCTCAAACAACACACAGCAGTCGAAATAGATTTCCAGTCTGATATATTTGTAATTACAAGAAAAGTTAGCATAATTTTTTTTTTATCATTTGTGTCATTTACAAAATGTAAATAAAATAACATTATTTACAATAACTTTAGTCTACACTGCATTTGTAGAAATGCCGCACCTCTTCTTTTTCTAGCGCTCTCCGTCTTTGGAACGTTAACAGGTACGCGTGGTACAAAAGCGGTGTACACAGAGTGGATTTTACCATGTGTAGCATATAGATTTGAATTATCATAACCCCTAATTTCCACCATAAAATTGGATGAAATTTTGTGTGGCTGCTTGTCAGGTGTATAAGAACATTCTGAAGTTGAAATGGGAACCATTTTTGCTTTATTACAAAGATCTGAGCAAATAAATTTACTACCATAAAATTGGTCGTATTCATGCACAGTAGTCTATCAATGCAACCGATTCCTTAATGCTGAGCTCATCACGCAGCAAGACATGTCGCCGTAATCCAAATCACTGCGCTGAGAAATAATGCTGTCACTGGAATAGATTACCGCTAAAGAGGACGTCTGAGTAAGGAAGGCAGCGTCAACCGTAATTTGTAACTTACTCCATGAGTTTGGAATGCCTCCTTCTGTGCCAAACACAAGGATTCCCCGCTGCGCAGATAAAGGCTTTTTGTTGAGTTTGGATGGGGGCTTTAGCACTCTGCTGGCCTCACAGCTAAAAACGGCCGTCATTGTTGAATTTTGATGAACATAAATTCCCCGCAACAGTAAATAAAACACATTTTATTGGGAAAGAATATAATGTCCTTTAAAATATTGGGGGGCGGGGAATCCATTTGACCCATGTATATTTTATCTCCTGCAATACGGGCCATGTTTCACAGACTTGAAGACATTAAAAGATTTCTGGTATGTTTTTAAATGGTCAGTGAACAATAGTTTTTTGCATTTTACTATTTACATACATAGCATAAAGGGTACAGAGTATCCTGTAATATTTAGACAAAAGTTAGGTTCAGATATGTATATTGATAACATCTGAATTTATGAAATGTCAGTTAATATTTTCTCATTCTTAATATCTTCCCACTTTTTAGTCAGGATTTATGGGTAAACTTCAAATGAAATTCTAAGACATCAACCCATTAAACCATTTATCAATCTCAGAATGAGGTGTATAAGTGCTGCCCGGATTGGTATGAATGATGAAACTGAA